>JAQQSY010003971.1:0-12618 GCA_028646535.1 Procyon lotor
TTTCTGAAAGTGCTTGATTTTCTGTTCCTAGAATTGCTGTTCTTATTCTCTTCTCTCTGATGTTGTGTTTGCCGGCTTTTAGAGTGATTTTCAGCCTCTTTCTGGATCCCAGTGCTCTCCGTGCCTCCTACACCTCCGCCATCTTGTCTTGGTCCTCATTTGGAATGTTTTTAAATCTCATAGTTTTGGGGATCTAGAAGTTAGTTCTTTCAACATTTCGAGATCTTATATTTCTGGACTCCCTTTATTTTCCATTGCATTTGTTGTCAAATTGTACTTGGAGATAAATTAAGCAAACTACATTAGCAGGCTAACCTTACAATCTCAGTAATGTAGCTTACTTTAAGATTTATATTTTGATTACGTGAAGCCTCGTGTATGTTGGTCATTTTCCTTTACTCTGTATCTACTCTATGTGTTCCTATAGTAGAACAGGAGAGATATGGAAGTGAACACACTCTTAGCTGCTAAAATTAGGCACATGATTTTAATTTAACTGAACAGGGTCAGGGAAGCACCTGAAAATGTAAAAAAAAAAAAAAAAAAGCACAAGGAGTATTTGGAGAGTCATTTCCCTACCACAGACATCTTGAGCTTGTTATTGTCATGCATAACAGTATCTTCCCAGTATTGTAGCCTCCTTATGCATATTTGGTAGTTTCAGTTACCTGTGCTCAGCCACGGTTCAGAAGCAAACGATCCTCCTCTGACATATCAGCAGAATGTCTGATCAGTAGTAGCCTAATGCTATGTCATAGTGCCTGCATCATTCACCTCACTTCATGTCATCACCTAGGCACTGTATCATCTACATCATCACCAGAAGAAGGGTGACTAGAATATAATAAGATATTTTGATGGAAAGAGGCCACATTCACATAATTTTTGTTGCAATATATTATTATAATTGTTCTAGTTTATTATTCGTTATTATTTTTAATCTCTTACTGTGCCCAGTTTATAAACTAAATTTAACGGTAGTATGAATGTATAGGAAAAAAATTACAGCATTTAGTCCTATGTGTCATTAGTCATTAGTATTTATAGCATTTAGTCCTATGTGCTTCAGATATCCACTGGAGGGGCTTGAAACATATCTCCCATGGATAAGGGGGGACTTCTCTAGTGATCTGAGTAGACCATTGAATATGTAAATTTGAAATTTAGAGAAACAAGTCATGATGGAGAATAAATTTGACAGTTATCAGCATACCAATATTGCTTGCTACTATGATCAGACCATCTAAGGAGTAACTCTAGATATAAAACAGACAGCCAAGGCTGAAGCCCAGGTTATTCCAAGGCAGGAGGTTGGGTAGAGGAGAGAATCAGCAAAGGAGGCTTAAAGGAGTGGCTGCCAAGGAAGGAAGTGACCGATGAAGGAAGACTACATTGTTAAACATAGACCTGATAACATAAAACTCTTAGAAGAAAATATAGAGCAGTAGCTTATCAATATTGGTCTCAGTAATGACTTTTTGCACATAACACCAAAACACAATCAACAAAAGCAAAAATTAACAAACAGGACCACATCAAACCAAAAGTTTCTGCACAGCAAAAGAAACAATGAAATGAAATGGCAAGCTATAGAATGGGAGAAAATTTTAGCAAAGCATATATTGGATAAGAGGTTAATAACCAAAACATATAAAGAACACAACTTAATAACAACAGAAAACCCCCTAAAAACATCTAATTAAAAAGTGGGCAGAAGAACTAGATAGATTTTTTGTTTTCTAAAAAAGACATCAAAATAGCCAAAAAGGCACTTAAGATGCTCAACATCACTAATCAGCAGGGAAATGAAAATAAGAACCACAATGAGAGGTCACCTCACACCTGTTAGAATGACTATCATCAAGAAGATAAGAGACACAGAGTGAAGATAAGAACTTGGTGAAGGAAGGTCATATACACTGTTGGTAGGAATGTAAATTCATCTGACTGCTATGGAAAACAATATGAGAGTTTGTCAAAAAATTAAAAATAGATTTACCATATGATCCAGCAATTCCACCTCCAGGTATACATAAATGGATGAATGGATAAAAATTTTACACACACACACACACACACACACACACACACATTATTCAGCCATGAGGAAGGAGGATATCCTGTCTTCTGCAATGACATGGATTAAACTTGAGCACATTATGCTAAGCAAGATAAGTCAGACAGAGAAAAACAAGTAGCATATGATATCAGTTATATGTGTAATCAAAAAAGTCAAACTTGTGAAAAAACGGAGAGTAAAATGGTGGTAATCAGTGGATTATGGAGCCAAGGGGCTTGGATAAGATCGATGGTGTTTAAGTATAGAAACTTGTAATGTACAGTAAATAAGTCAAAGAAATCTAATGCACAGTGTAATGAAAGTGGACAATAATATTGCACTCTAATAATGTAATCTGACATAGACTACCTCAATGGCAATCATATTACAATATATAAATTTATCAAAGTAAGACACTGTACCCCTTATATTTATGAAATGTAATGTCAAATTTATCAAATTAAAAAAAGTCTCCTGAGCTCTCACTCTAGTTTATTTATTTAGTTGTACCCCTAGGTTTTAGCCTTTTGGATTCATAAGCTGATGTAGGATAGAAGCGGCACATTTGAAGAAACTTGGGGATAGGAGATGGAAAAATAAATATATAGCTGTCCAACACATAGCATCCTGCTGAAAGCAGGGTTATAAGAGTGAACCAGACAGACGTCCAAAGACATCAGCATGCTTAGCAAGAGGTTTCCTTCGCACAGATGATACAGGATAGATAAAACTGAAGAATTTGGCTTTACTGGGGGTATCATTCATGGCATTTCCTTTCATCTGGTTCCGGAAAACTGTCCAAATTATATTCCATTGCATACTTAATGGAGCCACCCGTGAGTAATTTTTGGATATGTGCACATTTATATTTTCCTGACAGATATTCAATGATATCTCAAGGGCCAGAAAGGGTAGTGATGATAACTTTCCAAAGCACACTATAAGAAGAAGATTCGATTAATGGGCCAGCCTCCTTGGTTTAATGTCTGAAAATAAGCTCCTTTCATAGGATTTGAGTATGGTTTCATTTAAAGGAAGCTGCGATCATTGTAAAAATGAGAAGTAGACTCTGAGTGCTGTCATAATACAGTATGTGTAGGTGGTGATGAGCTTGAGGGTTACAGTTAACAGTGTGAATGGAGAGGGAGGGAAACCTGGCCGGCAGATGAACTTTTATCATCTATTTCAAAGAGTGTTTCAAAGAGTACCTTTTTTTAAGTCTTTCATTGTGGATACCATTCATCAACAGTGAATCAAAAACCTGTCTCCCTGAGGTCTTAATTTTATAAACGAGTTAGATTGAAGGAAATTAGAGAATTTTATAATGAATCTATGAAGCAGTAAAAGTCAGGCAATTGGGAATAACCTACAGAAGATGTAAAATGACTCAGTCCTGCCTTTGAAGATTAAAATACTGTTAGAACTGGTTTAATTTTTCTGAAGCATCATTTTTAAGATCAGAATGTGAAGACTCAATGTGACAATTAAATTACTTAAATAACATTTGGTGATCCGCAAAGTGAACTTTAAACTCTCTCCTTACCTTTCCCCCCAGTAAGCTGAAACATATTTATCACAGTTTTTACTAACGTGACTTCCTCTTTGGGATTTCAGTTACCCTAAATATAAAACAGGGGGTGTATCTAATAGGACAACCTACTGTATTCTCTGAATTGTATTACGTGCATTATCATGTAGAACAGTGCTATCCAATAGAACTTTCTGCGATGATGTGACCACTCTCTAATGTAGTGCCTGTCATGGTAGTCACTGGCTACAAATCACTATTGAGTAATCTAACTATGACTAGTGTGATGGAGAAGCTGAATTTTCAAGTTTTATTTAATTTTAATTAATTTATAGCTTTATTTATTATGTGGCTATTAACCACATTGAACATTCCTTTTACAAAACTCTTTCATTCTGAGGCACACATAACCTATTTTATTCAAATGTAATGTTTCATCAGATATCCTCCTAATACAGAATTTATTTTGCTTTCTTTTTTAGCCTGCTTTTGGAAATACTGTGTCTAAAGTCTTTTTCTCTGGATACAAAAAGAACACCAGAAAAAAGAGATACAGCTACTCACTACTGCTTAAGGATCGTAGCTATTTTTAAGCATAAAGAAACAGTGGCATTTATTTCGCCTATTGTATACTTAAGGTTTAAGGTGTGAAAAATGACGGATCAGTTGCACTTTTGCCTGGCATGGGCTATGAAATGGCCTTGTAGCACTCAAGTTGACAGTGTTGTATCTATTATTGTATGTTTTCTGAAGATTCATTGTCTACATCTGGTTTTGTCTGGTGATAACTACACTGTTGAGCTAACAAAGTATTTTAAAATACATCTTGGAAAATTAAAATAAATAATATTGTCTCAATTTATGGAAAAATATCCATCATTGTCCTTTATCTTTCTTAATGATTGTGCTGGCTATTATCTCTTTTCTGTTCACTTGGACAACTGTCACTGAAACTACTACGACCAAATGAATATATTACTAGCAGGCAGGAATATATGGTTTTTTGGACTCTGAGAGAAAGTAATATAAGATGTCTCAGGGGCGCCTGGGTGGCTCAGTCGTTAAGCGGCTGCCTTCGGCTCAGGTCATGATCCCAGGGTCCTGGGATCGAGCCCCGCATCGGGCTCCCTGCTACGCAGGAAGCCTGCTTCTCCCACTGCCATTCCCTCTGCTTGTGTTCCCTCTCTCACTGTGTTTCTCTCTGTCAAATAAATAAAATCTTTAAAAAATAAAAAAAAAAAATAAGATGTCTCAGAGTTAGATATTGAGAAAACTTTCTTACAAAACAATTTGCCTTTTGGTTTCTTATTTGTCATCTCTGCCTCCACAGCATCATGAATTGTTTGAGATTCAGCATGTCTGGAAGAGATTACACCCATCGCGGTAAAAAATAAATAAATAAATAAACAAACAAAACAAAACAAAAACTCATTGGCTTTCTCTTGATTCTTTTTTTTTTTTTTTTCCTTCTTCATGTCCGTACATGAAACTGCTCTTGCTTACATCTGCACAAGCTTATTTAATCAACACAAGGCTCGGAGTTCAACTTCAATTTTGTCTGTCAACTGCGCTAGCACAGAAGCATCACCAAAGTAATATTAAATACTCTTAAGGACTATGAATATATGGTCTTAAGACTTAAGACCATATAAGGACTTAAGAATATATGGTCAGAGGAGCCTATACACAGCTCCTTAATACAAAATATGGGGGAAATGCAGCTTATCTACATAATATTAATTTTGTGATATTTAAGAGAAAACTATCTCATAAGAGAGTAGGAACAACATTAAATTAAAAAAAATCATAAACCTAGTTGAGTAATATATCTATAGTACCATTTATATACTTGTTAAGAGCCACTCAAATGTGCATAAATATTAGTTGCTCAATAATGTCTAATTATTGCCACATATTTACACTAGCGGTAAACACAAACATAACATTGTTATAAAGAAAGACAAAAACTTCTGTGTTCATCATCTCATGTTTATTAACTTTGGAATAGTTAAACAATATGCAGGCATTTTGAAACTTAAAGGGTAAGGTCACTCAAAAAAGCTTTTGCTGCTTCTTCCTTTTAGAAGAATCCATTAAATTATCTTTTAATAGTTTGCTTTAAGAAATTTAATTCCCTAATTCTATCTGTAGATTCAAGGTAGAATTTGCTAGACTTTTTGTACGTGAGAAAATTTTAAGATTATGTAACCAGGAAAGAAAGCCCTCATGACAAATTGGTTATGTAATTGATGCCAGAACATGGAAATCCATATTTACAATTTGCTCTGTGAAGTTTCACAAATGAATGAGATGATTCATCATATCCTTAATAGATATTATTAATTTTAATTTCCTGCTGTGTTAAAAGAATGCCCTATTTCAAACTATTGTACTGCTGACTTATTTTTTACTTTGTATAAAGTAGTAGTAAAAATTAAAATATGAGATAAAATAGTCTTAAGTGGAGAGAACATTTTTCTCTTTTTGTTCACTGAAGTCTTGGGTATATATTATGAGATAAATGCATTATACAATAGAATAGAGTATAAATCCTCTTGTGGACCTCTTGTGACCTCTGACATTAATTAGACTGAATGCCATAAGCATAACTTTGCTTTAAAAAATAAAGATGATAGGAAATCAATTTATTTAATTCTACTTTAAATTTTCACCATGAGAAAATTTTAGGCTACGGTAGGCTTTAATACCTTTTGTCAGTGCATGAAGCGACAGTACCCAGTTGGATTAGTAGCTTACAAATATCCAGATGGAGAAAAAGGGAAGAAAGAACTTTCAAGGAATATAGCACATTTCTATAATTCAACAGAAGTTGGGGAAAAGTGGCAAGAGACATTCTAACTTCTTAAAGAATTCATTCAAATAGTGAGTCCTACAGGATTTTTGACTCTGTACCTGCTAATGCAAGTTTATGAAAAACAAAATTGGTCAGCTCTCCCAAAATTCATTTCTCTTTGCTATAGCCCATCTATTACAATTAACAGAGTTGTTCATTTGTTGTTTTTTTTTTTTTCTAAACTTAAATTTGAAGATTTTCAATGGTTGGAAAAATTTTCCCCAAACTAAGAATTTACATACAAAGCCACTCTGTATTCTAAGTATACATGTTTATTTCTGTTTCTTTGAGTTCATTTTACTCTTTGAATCATACATTTATTCATTTTTTAGTTAAAATTAACAACTATCCATTTTTCTCCCCTTGAAATATGAATATACCTTCTCATAACATTCTTCCATTTTATGCTGAAATAAACTTCTGTCCTACTGATCTAACTTTTTTCCTCCAATAAGGAAATCACTGTTTGATAGTGATTACTAGGGTTGAAAGAAGTGTTTTCCAGAGGCTTTATGAACTTTTTGCTAACTTGTGCTAAATGTCTGGTTCAAGATAAAAGCTATCTTTGTATTTTGAAAGCCTACCCAATGCATAATGGGCTTGTGTACCTAAGTTCAGTAACATCACAGCTCTTGTTGAGAACTGAGCTTTCCAGAATATGAGACTTTATGCTTTGATAGATCAATTAAAAATAGTTTGAATCATTAAATCATTCTTAAACACATTATACTTTTCAATGCCTTATTAAGCACAGTATATGAAACCGTTTCTTAGTTGAATTAGCAGCATCAAGATGACAGCTTACTGTACTGTGCCAAAAGGTATCATGCTAAAATTATATGTATTTAATGAGCTCCAGACTATTTTAGTGGTTTACTACTGAGTGATTCTTTGCCTTTCCCCAATAATTTTATCTGTTATTCCTGTGTGGTTGGTCTCATAATTAGCCACTGCTGCTCTTAATTAACTACCAGTTGTAATTCAGAGGAAAGAAAAGTTGTTAGAGAACATGAGATCTCCAAACTTGACAAATGAATGATATCCTTCCCTTCCTAGCTCTGTCGATATGCTCTGACTGACAAGTATTTTCTCAGTTCTTTGGAAGAATAACATTGATGAGTTTCATTACTTCTGCTTTTTTTCTTGCTTAAAAATCTTTCTTCTTTTATTTCTAGAACTGGGTCTATGTTTTATTTGGTTGAACCTCACTGAAATGTTAATATGTTAAGAGAAGCCCAATTTCATAATGATTACCCAAGAAGCTCACAGACAAAGGATACAAGAGAAGTCAAATATTTAAGAGAACATATACAACATTGTCTTTCCTTGTCCCTCAATAATGAGCAAACTAGATTGTACAGAAAAAAAAATCAGTCTTCAGTTATTATTCTGCAACTGCATAAATGTAAATGGTAAATGCATATAGAAAACATTTCACTGTATAGTGTGTTTTGATTGTTCCTTAGAAAAGCTAGTTTTGGAGCTAGGTAACCATTCCCGTTAACTAAAATATATATTTAAAAAAAATATCCACGTATTGAAGTGGTCTGCATAATTTAATTGAAGTTATAACAATATTGTGATGTGATAGACTGAAGTTCAAACTGTGGAAAGGATTTGCAGAAGGTCAGTTCCTTAAATGTTTAATCATTAATGAGTGTAAAGAACTTCACTGAAGCATCTTCCATGTTTCTGTGACATTTCACTGGCGGAGGTTGTGTCTGTAAAAAGGAAAGTTGAAGTTGTTAAAGTTACTGAAAGCTTCATAGATAAGGGAAATACCATCAACTTCAGCTGAGAAGAGCTAAACTCTACATGATGTTTCATCATAGCTTTTTTCCTGGGACATACTTTAATTGCAAAGAAAATAATGCAAAATATCATTTCAGATTGGCGCCTGGGTGGCTCAGTGGGTTAAAGCCTCTACCTTCCGGCTCAGGTCATGATCCCAGGACCCTGGGATCATGACCTGAGCCGAAGGCAGACACTTAACGACTGAGCCACCCAGGTGCCCCAAATAAATGAAATCTTAAAAAAAATATCATTTCAGATCAAAACACATTTAAAAGAACATCTTTAATGTATAAACTGTTCCTCATTCTTAAGCCACAGTTCCTTCTTTGGGTACTTGCTATAATCTATTTCTTTTTAGTTTTAAATCTTAGTTCAAGGACTTTGCCATGACATAAAAAAATTTTTAAAAATCTAACTATTACTTTCTGTTTATTGCTATGATAACATATTGATAATTTTGTATATTTTCCTCTCCTTAAAGGGAACAACCATATTGTTGGCGCATGATTTTTTCTGTTCTTCAAGAGTTCTGTTAACATATTTGAATGATATTGCATTAATATTGGTCTAAAATAAAAAAAATTGTCAGTATAATGCAGCAACATGTGCCTTACGTTATTAAAAAATCTTAGTGCATGTGGCAGCAAGAGGTAGCAAAATTAGTAGTCCTATTTCTACCCAATTTAATCAGGAAAGAATCCTGTTTCCAGTGGCAGAGACTTAGAACTTGTTAGCTACATTTAGAGAAGCTGTAAAACCTTAGACAAAATCCCTCTCTGAATTTGAGTTGCTTAGAGCTGACGCCTATAAAAAAACCCCTCAAAATTGTGGTCTAATACGTTAATGATTTGAGGAAGACATTGTTGTAAATACCAGGTTAACTTCTTTTCCAAAACATGTATTGAGAAGAGGTTAACATTTGTGCTGGAAACTAGGTAACATAAAGCAGCTATATCTAGATCTAAACTCAAAACTTCCACGATTAGAACCAGTTTCACTTTTAGTGTGAAGACTTGTGAAACCCAGAAGGTGAAAAACCCACAAATAAACCTGCTTTAAAAGAGTATACATTAACTCCCACAGAAGTGGAACAAAGATTTTCACAAAGTCTGACATACCGTTTCTGTTTGTTTTAGAAATGTGTAAGCAGAGAATTTGGCATCCAGCAATGACTACTTAACCTCCCGAAGACCTTCTAGGTCATGAAGAGAACGCTGGCCTACAAGTCCAGAGACCTGGGCTCTGGATCTTGCCTGTCCGAGTTGGTAAAATTTTGAGCAAACCAATTTCCTCTCACAGACCCAGGGTCCTCATTTGTAAAAAACAAGAGTTGGATTAAATGAGACTTTATGTTCTTGAATCTCTTAGTGACTGAATCCAAAAAATAAGAAACAGTATACCAGAAAACGATTTTGAAAAGTTAAATGTAAATTAGATATATTTTTTATTATTCATAAACTATATTTATTTTGATAATAATAAATATGAGTATTTATTATTAATAAACTATAAAACAAAAACTTTGCAGGAGAAAGTAAAAAACATCTGAAAAATCTTGGTATTAGTGACGGGAAATAATAAATAAAAAAGTAATGGCTAACTGGTGCCCCTGCGATGATTGACAAAGGGAAAGAGAAAATACATGATGTTAGGTTTGTTTTTTTTTTTTTTATGATGTTAGGTTTTATTCTAAATCTATTCTTTTGTGGTATGACTATCTTGAAACTTTAATAATAAGGACAGTGGTTGTCATCATACTTACTAAAACCTATTAAATGAAGGACATAATATATGAATTTGGATTTCACCCATAGTGATTCAGGAGACATATTAATTCAAATACTTTTCCATAGTTTAGTGGCTATCTGGAGTTTATATGGTCTAAAACTTCACATGAAAATTTAAATGAAAATGAGTTTCCTGCATGATTTTTTAAAAATTAAAACCTGTTATGGTTTAATTCAGAAATACTAGAATGGGTGATAATCCAGGGTGTACAAGGTGATAGAGTACATGTGGAAACTAATCAAACTTACTTGTTTTGATCTCAGTGTCAGAATGTTCTCAACACATCAAAAAAATGGAGGATTGTGATCCCGATTTCAAGGAGTTAGTTGGTTTGTAATAGCAATTAGTTAGATCCTACTCAAATATAATGTAGTGATTTTTAACAATTCTGAAGAGTGACTGTACTCGGTATATCTCTAGACAAAAAGAAAGTTCAATCTGCATTTTGGTGATGATATTGCTTAAAATGCACTGTTCTTCACAGTAAGTAAGTCCTCTTATGTTTGTGGACATTCAGTAACTTCCTAACTTCATTGATTAAGAGCTCCATGGTGGAAAAAAAATTCTTTTAACTAAGTCATTCTGAGAATAAGAAAGTTGAAGTAAAATAATCACTTCTCATTGTGGTTTAGGGGATTTGATGAAGGGAACAAACCAGCATGATTTAAACTGAGTGATTCAAGGTTAATGTGATGTTTTGGGGGACTCTGCATCCTTGGTCTAAGGATCATTTTGAGAGAAATAAAAAGCATTAAAGTCAAGCTTGAAATTGTTAAAACAGTTCCAGTTTGTCTCATCTGCTTGGAAGGGAGGATGCATCTTCTGTAAGCTTTACTGAGAAAAAATACATTGCCTAGGTTTTTTTTTTTTCTTCACTTTTTTTTTATTATGTTCAGTTAGCCACTATATAATACATCATTAGTTTTTGATGTAGTGTTCAGTGATTCATTAGTTGCATATAACACCCAGTGCTCATCACAAAACGTGCCCTCCTTAGTGCCCATCACCTGGCAACCCCATCACCCAACCCCTCTCCCCTCTGAAAGCTTCAGTTTGTTTCACAGAGTCCATAGTCTCTTATGGTTCATCTCCCTCTCCAATTTCTCCCCTTCAGGTTTCCATTCCTTCCTCTATGGTTCCCTGCAGTATTCCTTACACTCTACATATGAGTGAAACCATAGGATAATTGTGTTTCTCTGCTTGACTTATTTGACTTAGCATAATCCCCTCCGGTTCCATCCATGTCAATGCAAATGGTAGGTATTCATTCTTTCCTATGGCTGAGTAATATTCCATTGTATATACACATCTTTTTTTATCCATTCATCTATTAAAGGGCCTCTCAGCTCCTTCCGCAGTTAAGTTATTGTGGCCATTGTTGCTACGAACATTGGAGTACATGTGCCCCCTCTTCTCACTACACCTGTATCTTTGGGACAAATACCCAGTAGTACAATTGCTGGGTCATAGGGTAGCTCTCTTTTTAACGTCTTGAGGAACCTCCATTCTGTTTTCCAGAGTGGTTGTACCAGCTTGTATTCCCAGTAGTGTAGGAGGGTTCCCCTTTCTCCACATCTTGCCAACACTAGTTGTTTCCAGTCTTGTTAATTTCTGCCATTTTTCACTGGTGTAAGGTGATATCTCACTGTGGTTTTTAACTGTATCCTGCCACATTGCTGAAAGGATAGCCTTTGCAGTATCCCAGAGGTTCTGGACTGATGCATTTTCATTCTCACTAGTTTCCATGAATTGTTTAAGTTCTTCCTTAATTTCCTGGTTGACCCAGTCATTCTTTAGTAGGATGCTCTTTAACTTCCACATATTTGAATTCCTTCCAAATTTTTTCTTGTGATTGAGTTCCAGTTTCGAGACATTGTGGTCTGGTAACATGCAGGGAATAATCTCAATCTTTAGTATAGGTTGCGGCCTGATTTTTGATCAAGTATGTGATGTATTCTGGAGAAAGTTCCATGTGCTTTCAAGAAGAATGAGTAT
The DNA here is from genome assembly GCA_028646535.1 of Procyon lotor. Taxonomy (NCBI): domain Eukaryota; kingdom Metazoa; phylum Chordata; class Mammalia; order Carnivora; family Procyonidae; genus Procyon; species Procyon lotor. Next base: position 12,019 of record JAQQSY010003971.1, read on the forward strand.
TCTTTTGTTTTAGGGTGGAATGTTCTGTATATATCTATGAAGTCCATCTGGCCCAATGTGTCATTCAAAGCTCTTCTTTCTTTCTTGATCTTCTGCTTAGATGATCTGTCCATTGCTGAGTAGGTGTTGAGGTCTCCTACTACTAATGTATTCTTATCAATATGATTCTTTATTTTGGTTAACAGTTGGCTTATGTAGTTGGCTACTGTCATTTTAGGGGCATGACAGATACAACTGTTAGATTTTCTTGTGGGATAGACCCTTTAAGCATGATATAGTATTCCTCTACATCTCTTACTACAGCCTTTGGTTTAAAAATCCAATTTGTCTGATATGAGAATTGCTACCCTAGCCTTCTTTTAAGGTCCGTTTGCATGATAAATGGTTCTCCATCCCCTTACTTTCAATCTGGATGTGTCTTTAGGTTTAGAATGAGTCTCTTGTAGGCAGCATATGGATGGGTCCCATCTTTTTATCCAATCTGAAAGCCTGTGCCATTTCATTTTTCAGGCTGTTCACATTGAGAGTAACTATTGAAAGATATGAATTTAGTGCTATCATATTGCCTGTAAAGTCCCTGTTTCTGTAGAATGTCTCTGT
>JAQQSY010003972.1:0-12618 GCA_028646535.1 Procyon lotor
AGCTGGCCAACTGGTCACCCGCTCCTGTTGGAGGGACAGAGCCTGAGAGCCTGGAGGGCCTGCGAGACAGGACTGGGACAGGAGAGAGGGGAGGCTGGACGGGGATTCCTGGGGGCTGACCACAGGCTCTTGGAGTCACTTTCTTATTGATCTCCCCTTTTTGTTTCTTAACAGATTTATCGAGATTTATTTCACATACCATACCGTTCACTCATTTAAATGTACACTGGTTTTTAGTATATTCAGAGTCGTATATCCATCGTCACAAGTTAATCTTAGGACATTTTTATCATCTCAAAGGGAAACTGTGTGCTCATTAGCAGTCCCCTCTAGTCACCACCATCCCCTAGTCCTCGACAACTACTAAGTCTACTTTTCTCTAGAGATTTGCCAATTTGGACATTTCATGTAAATGGGATGTTACAATATGTGGCTTTTTGTAACATCTTTCACTTAGTATATTTTCAAAGTCCGTCCTTATTAAATCATGTATCAAAACTTCTTTCCTGGGGCGCCTGGGTGGCTCAGTGGGTTAAAGCCTCTGCCTTCGGCTCAGGTCATGATCTCAGGGTCCTGGGATCGAGCCCCGCATCGGGTTCTCTGCTCAGCGGGGAGCCTGCTTCCCCCTCTCTCTCTGCCTGCCACTCTGCCTACTTGTGATTTCTGTCTCTCTGTGTCAAATAAATAAATAAAATCTTAAAAAACAAAAACAAAAACAAAAAAACTTCATTCCTGGGACACTTACCTGTGGCACTTACCAGTCGATTAAGGGTCAGACACAGGCCATGATCTCAGGGTCATGGGACAGAGCCTCGCATGGGGCTCGTGCTGGGCACAGAGCCTGCTTGAGAGTCTCTCTCTCCCTCTCCCTCTGCCCCGCCTCCCTGCTTGCAAGCACGCTCACACTCATATCACTCAACAACAACAACAACAACAACTTCATTCCTTTATGGCTGAAACATAGTCTATTGTACATAGAAACCACATGGTATCCACCCATTCATAAGTGAATGAGAAATTGAATTATTTCCACTTTTTGCCTCTTATGAATAAAACTGCTTTGAACATTTGTGCTAAGTATTTGCATGGATATTGGTTTTCCTTTCTCTTAAGTATATACCTAGGAGTGGAATTTCTGCATCAAAGTCTTCAACCTTTTGAGGAGCCACTAAACATTTTTTTATAAGTGCCTGCACCATTTTAGATTATCATCAGCAATGTGTGTATGAGGTTTCCATTTGTTCCCCTATCTGACCCTTGTTATCGCCTTTTTGACAGACCCCTACTGGGATCGTATCTCATTGGTTTCGGAGAAGCAGTATTTCATTGTGCTTTTGAATTGCGTTTCCCTAATGACCAATGGTGGTTCATGTGCTATTGGCCTTGGTAGATCATCTTTGGAGAAACCTCTGTTCAAATACTTTGCTCATATTTTAGCTGGTTTTTGTCTTTTTGCTGAGTTGTGTCACTTATGTATCCTAGATTAAAGTCTTTTATCAGAAAAAAAATCTCTTATCAGATATATAATTTGCAAATATTTGCCTCCACTGTGAGCTGTCTTTTCACTTTCTTGGTGGTGTCCTTTGAGGTATAAAATTTTAAATTTTGATGAAATCCAATTTATTTTTTCTTTAGTCACTTGTGCTTTGGGCAACATATCTAAGATATCATTGCCTAACCCAAGGTCACAAAGATTTACTCCAACGTTTCCTTCTAGAAGTTTAACAGTGTAGCCCTTACATTTAAGTCTTTGATCCATTTTGAACTACTTCTTTTTTTTTTTTTAAGATTTTATTTATTTATTTGAGAGAGAGAGAGAGAACATGAGAGGGGAGAAGGTCAGAGGGAGAAGCAGACTCCCCATGGAGCTGGGAGCCCGATGTGGGACTCGATCCCGGGACTCCAGGATCATGACCTGAGCCGAAGGCAGTTGCTTAACCAACTGAGCCACCCAGGTGCCCTGAACTACTACTTATATATGGTGTGAGATAGGGATCCAGGTTTATTATTTTGCCCGTGGCTAGCCAGTTGTTCCAGCACCATTTGCTGAAAAATACTATGTTTTCCCCCCATTGAATTGCTTTGGCATCGTTCTCAAAAAGCAATTCACCATAAATATAAGGGTTTCTTTCTGGATTATTGATTCTGTTCCATTGATCTACATGTCTATCCTTCATGCTAGTGTCACACTGTCTTGATTACTGTAGCTTTGTAATAGGTTTTACAACCAGGAAGTGTGAATCCTCCAACTCGGCTGTTCTTTCACCAGATTGTTGTGGCTGTTCTGGGTCCCTTGATTTTCTGCATGAATTTTAAGACCAGATTGTCAACTTCTGTGAAGAGACCAGCTGGTGTTTTGATAGGCATTGTGTTCAATCTATAGATCAACCTGGGAAGTTATATTTGTCAGGCTGCACAGGACAAACAGAATAAGGTGTGTGTGTGTGTGTGTGTGTGTGTGTGTGTGTGTGTGTACACGCACGCACAGGCGGGTGAGAGCACAGAGACGTCCATGCCATTCCATGTCTCTGGATGTTTGCATGCACAACACAGCTGACACCGCTATGTGTCCCTGGGACATGAGTCCCAGTGACTAGTTATCACTGAGAGCCGCGCACTGAGGGGGAGCCCTAGACCGCCAGCACGCTCCTTGCTGAGAGCTCCACCCGCTCTGTCTGGCACCCAGCGGGTGATCAGCAACATGCCAGGAAAGGCAAGTGCCAGGTGCTCTAAGGAGCAGGTCCTTTGAAACCACACAAACCCCCAGAGATCCTCACGAGGCTGCAGGGTGGGGGCCCCACGGGAGAATCCTGCCCCCGCTGGCTGCTGGTACTGATGGGAGGGGAGTCTCCCAGGATCTCCGGGCTGGAATTTAAGGTGAGGGCCCTGCTATAAGCATGCTATCATCTTAGTTGCCCATGAAGCCCACCTGGGAGCCTTTCCCCAGTTCTTGCCCCCGGGACCTCACCTCTCCAGCCCCCGAGACAAGAGTTTGGCAGTGCTGAGTGAACATTAGGGGTTGTAAAGCTCCCCCAGACTAATGCAATGAGCAGCCGAGGTTGAAACCCTCTGCCCCAACCCTTCACCTTCTAGCAAGTACCTCTTATTGGCACGTGGGACCTCCTTCATCAAAACACCTGTTGTCACCATAGTGACCCACTGTCCCGGTGTGCCTGGACACAGAAGCCCCGGGTCCAGGGGCTATGGGGCGTGGCCTAGTGGCTCACCCCACCCGCCTGCTCTGCAGGGTTGCCCTTCAATCCTCCCTGGCGCCTGGTGGCAGGAGTGCCAGCTGCCTCCCTAGAGACCAGCAGCAAAGACTTGCCCCCGGTGAGGGGGACAAAAGTGCTGGTCCCTGGTCGAGAGATGGGACGGACGGGACAGTGCAATTCACACTCTACCACGTGCCAGGATCAGACGGAGGTTCAATTTCACTGCACCCACAAGTGGGCAACAGCCCTGGTCCCTCCCTCTGTTCCTCCTGGGAGCAGACCCCAAGAAGGTGTGTGCTCATAAGTCCTGCACACAGGTTCTCCTTCTAGGATCCCACATAGGATGCTGGGGGGTAGGGGGAGACAATGCAGGAAAGCTACTATGTTAAGCCAGAGCTATGGGAAGGTGGTGGTGTCACTGAGGCTCAGGGAAAGGGGTCAAGAAGGACAGAGAGGTCCACCCAGGGCATCCTGTCCAGGGGTGAAAGGTCAAATGAGGATGGGAGACTTGGTAACCGTGGCGAGAAGGGTTGGGATGGAGTGGTAGGTTCTGAGATCAGGCTACATTTGGCTGAAACTATTCAGAACTTGTGACTGTCATCTCAAGAAATTTGCCTGTGAACAGAAAAGGGACTGGAAAGTGGGTAGAGAAGGATAAGGCCAGAAATAAGTTCCTCCACAGAGAACGTAACCAGAGAGAGAGAGGGAAATCCTGCAGATTACTTTTGGGGCTTCTTCCTAAGTATTTATGCGATTTTAAGGTTTTGCGTGTTTTAGTGTTTTTACCGTAATAATTCTGATTTAGTTTGTGTTTTTATTCATTCCCTTAGCAGAGGTGCTTAGCAGAGTACCTACTGTGTGCCTTACACACTTCTGAATCCCAAATAACAGCTTTGAAAAGGCAGATGAAATCCCTGCCCCCTGGAACTTAGGTTTTGAGAAGGAGAAGGGAGCAACAACAAATAAATACATAGAGTGATACTGAGGGGGGACTGCTGAGATTGAAAACACTTTGATGGAGGAGGAAGGTGAGACTTCTTGTGGACAGCCTTACAATCGCCTGCTGCCGTCAGCTGGGTAAAAAGGGAAGAGTTAATAGGAACGCAAAAATGAATGTATACAGGGAAAGAGAATGGAAGGAACTCATTTACACTGGTTTTGGTACAACCACTTTGGGAGAGAGTTCGACCTCATCCAATGACGTTGAGCCTGTAACTTTGACCCTGCAATCCCACCACTAGATAAAACTTTGCACCTCTGTCCCAGAGGACAGGCAACTGTTGTACAAAGGAGCGAAACTAAGAGCAATCCAAATGTACGCAAACAGAAGAATGGAGAAATAAATCGTGGTAGAGCCCCCACCGTGGAACCCTTCACAGAGGTAAAAACGAGCACACAAGCTCTCTACCCTTCAATATGCAAGGAGGTCGCACACCCAGGAAAGCAACCGAGGAATCCGGAAAACGACACGATGGAAAGAGACATGCAAAGCTTTCCGGGGCATTCTTTGCAAATATACAAAGAATTGTCATCAGACTACAAAGAAAGGCGATCGATCCCTAACCACAATTCTGGATATTGGTTTCTAAGGATGTGGCTAGTGCTGAGCTCCCAGGGGAAGGTCGCACCGAGGGAGATTCTGTGATTCGTCCTCCGTCTGCCTCATGTATGCAATTTATATGTTCTTTTCAGTTTGGCTACTGCATTTCATTTTTCAAGATGGAGTAAAAGACCTGCACGCGGAAACCTTAGTTTCAGTGAAATTAATGAGTCTGGGCACGGTGCTCAATCTTCCTCTGGACAGACTCCCTACTAAAAAGTGATTTGGGAAAAGCTTACTTCAAGAATACGTCAGATAGGGGTGCCTGGGTGGCTCAGTCGTTAAGCGTCTGCCTTCGGCTCGGGTCATGATCCCAGGGTCCTGGGATCGAGCCCCACATCGAGCCCCACATCGGGCTCCTTACTGGGCAGGAAGCCTGCTTCTCCCGCTACCATTCCCTCTGCTTGTGTTCCCTCTCTCGCTGTGTTTCTCTCTGTCAAATAAATAAAATCTTTAAAAAAAAAAAAAAAAAAGAATACGTCAGATAAGAGCTAGAGAGAAAGACGACAACAATAATAACAACAATAAACTATGATCGAGAAGAAAAGAAAAGGCAAAGCAAGGCCTGCTGAGAACATGCCCCAGAATGTTAGAGCAAAGAGAGCTATGACCCAGATTGTTGCCAGCAATTACCATGCAGCCCTGGTGAGATCTAACAGCTCCCGGAACAGAAGGGGAGACAGCAGGGTGCCTGGAACCAAAGCTGGCAAAGCTGGAGGCATGGGGAGAGGGAGGGAGTAGGACAGAAGATCTTTGCAGCTCAGCTCAAAGAGGAGAATATGGCTTTCTAGGGGGGCAGGCAATGGGGACAGGTCAGGGGAGGACATTTCCTGAAATAAAACCTCTTCGAAGTTCTTCATTCAATCTATGTGAATAAATAAGTTTGATTTAAAAAAAAAATAGAAAAGCATCCCTTTCTTGGCCATCAGCCAGTGCTGACCCAGAGACCCTGTTCCCTGCGGGAGTCTCAGGCCTCTGCTGGCAAAGCGCGGGGTCCCTTCCTGGACAATCGCACCAACATCAAGTTCTTCCGTAAACAGAGCCTCTCCTACCTGCCATAGTATGTCCGCCTCAGGCTGATCCCACCGCTGGCCGCGGAGGACCTGGAGACATCTGGGCGCCCTCAGCCAGACCTCTACCCATATTCCCCAAATGGAGCTTCTGAGACCCTGTTTCCCATGCTGCTACCCTGATCCCCAGGTCCAGAGCCCCGGGCTGTAGCGTGCCGTCCCCTGTCCTTGCCTGAGTCCCCAAAGCCTGACCACTCACCTGGAGGCTCTGTTCCCCTGTGTTCCTGCTCGTCGTGGCAGCTGCACACCTGGGCTAGCATCCTGAAGCTGCTCCCCTGGAACCTCGGGATATTTTTTTTTTCTCGTGCAAACCTGGGGTGTATCATTGACTTCACTGTGGACAGATGGAGGTGAGGTGGGGAGAGAGAGAACCAGGAGCTAGAAGTGAGGAAGAGCCGTCGCTGGGGGGCGCCTCTGAGACTGGGAGTTGGGCTGGGGCAAGCAGACGGGGCAATTCCCAGAATCAACTAACTCCAAGGGGGGTGGGGGGCGTCATGAGGGTCCCTTGGTGACCCCTACCTTCCTACCAGGAGGGAAGCGAGGATTGGCCTGGAGGGCACAGAAGGGAATAAAAGGCTAGTTGCCCAGCAACCAAACTAGAAATTCATAACAGAAGAAAATGAGAAAATCTCCAAAACACTTGAGAACTAAACCACACATTCTAAATAATCCAGGCATCAAAAAGGAAATCTCAGGGGAAATTTCAAAAATAGAGGAAAACGAATAAAAATGTCTTGCCATCTGTTCTCCAACATTAGAACAACTTTGAATAACTTCATGGGCAAAGTGACCCACTTCGTGAAACCCATTTTTTTTGTGTGTGCGGAGTTACGGGTGTTGATGTAATCCACGTACTAGGAGTGTATGTAATCCTCACAAATGGATAGAATTCACCACGTCACCAGAAGGCGGCAGAAACATGTTCCCCTGAGGACCACAAGATGGCAGCAAATGCACACAGCGCTTCGCTTTTACTCACACCTTACTTTGCAATTAAGGGATCCAGCAACACTCTGCCCTCTGGAAAACCCTACACTTTAAAGGTTTACAGTGAAGCATATTTTTATATAATGTGTTGCAAATGCATGAAGAATTTCTTTAGGTAGATAAGGATGACCATAGATCATGTAGTTAGACTTCTTCACCTTTTGGTAAAGAATATGCATCTTGCACCTGAAGCCAGAAAATAACAATATTTGGTAAAAGGATTTCTTAAGCACAGGTTTCCTCTTTGGGTTCGTGGCTGGAGACTGGCTATGCTGGACAATTTCCCTGCATCTCATTTGTTGAGTATTTAGTCAGATGCTGGGCTTATTGCCAATACCTTACAGGTGTTATGCTTTAAACTTTACTGCAGCTGTTTCAAGTGGCGATTACTGATAGCCTAGTTTTACAGATGGGAAAAATAAGGACTGGAGCCATTAGGAACTTTGGTGACGATGGAGGGCTAGGAAAGCCTGTGAGGTGCCCTCTAAACCTAGCCAGCCTGACTCCCAGCGCTCCCCAGTAAACGAGAGCTCCTCTAGGTGGCGCTCATGTCTGAGCTTTTACTGATTGATGATTCCCTGAAGCCTAAGACCAACAGGGGTCTAACTGAAGGGGTCTTTCTCCTTTCATCAAGAATATTTTGTATTGGTATGATCATTGATATGTTCACTCTAACACCGATTGGGGATAACCCTTAGTTTGTAAAAGCGAGAATGGTAACTAGCAACTTATTGTCAAAAAAAAGTTTCATGGGTTGCCTGGGTAGTTCAGTCGGTTAAGTGTTTGACTCCCTCTCAGCTCAGGTCTTGGTCTCAGGGTCGTGAGTTCATGTCCCACACTGGGCTCCATACTGAGCATGAAGCCTATTAAAAAAAAAAACAAAAAACTTCATAACATTACATGGGGGCTAGACATAAATGGTTATACCTTTTCTGGAAACTCTGGCAAGTTGACCATTCTCAATTCCTATTTATGACCCTGGGTGGAGGGGATCAAGATCATCCATAGCAGGTAGTACTTAAGTCATAGGATGGTGAATGGTTGAAAAGGCAGGCAGGAAGACATTCAGGATTAAGTTAATAGGAAATCACAAGTCCCCATCTTTTTCTCTTATTACTGAAAATGCCAAATCCATCTAGTGCTCAGCACTGTGATTATGGTTACCAACACTATGTTACGCACTTGAATGTTGCTAAGAAACTAGATCTTTAATGTTCTTACCACAAGAAAGAAATACAATTATGAGACATGACAGAAGTGATCCTTAACACTATGCTGGTAATCATTTCAGGATATATAAATACATCCCGTTAACAAGCTTGTCTTCCTAAAACTCACACAGTGTTAGATATCAATTATATCTCAATTAAAAAATAAAATAAAAAAAAAAAGGAAGGAAAATGCCAGATCCTACCAGAACACATTTGGCCTAGGGGTTTCTACTAGAACTAATGTCTCTGAATTTTGATATGCACGCTTTGGGCATACGTGACTTACATAAGTAAAGCCCTCATATTAACTCCATAGGTTGGGCATTATGTCTTTCTTCGAATCAGGAAAATATCTGGGGAAAAAATGAATTTAGCTAAGTGGAAGTCTTTCATACCTTTCGAAGGAGAGTAAACTACCACCTGGAGAATCAGGAATGAAATGCAGAGAGAGCTGTCGGATTTGGGGCCAGCCCTGAAGACCCACTGAGGCTGGCCAGGGGCTCACTGTGGTGGCGGCCAGGCAGACGTGCCCTCCTCCAGCACGTTCAGTTGTGTGGGTGCAGATGCTGACTTGGAGGTGAGGGGGATGAAGTCACAGGGATGCGCTGAAGCAAGCCAGGGCAGGGCCTTGAGGGCACAGGGGAGGAAGGGACTCCAACAGCTGACCATCTAATTAAAGCTGGGTGACACAGGAGAGGAGCTGTAGTTGAAGACAAATCAATGCATGGGTGGCCTGGTTCAGGGGAAGGCACACAAAGGCGTGAGCCATGACAGGAGAGAGGGATGCACAACGTCTCCGTTCTGAGGGGGTGTCAACAGTGGGCAGACCAGGTCTAAGGTCTGACCATGGGAATGAATGGCTGAGCAGACAAGACCATTGGTAGGCAACTGAAAGCCCTTCTGTAGGAAACAGCATTCAAAGTTATGGTTATTTCCAAGGATCATGACTGGAGAGTGGTAAAGAAAGTGACAGTGAGCCGGGAAGTGATGTCTTCAAGGAAAAGAGGGATCTACCCAGGCTTTGTGGTAGGAAGGAGGGAGAATGTCCCAGGAAAGCAGTGATGAGTGTGGAGGAAGACACCCATCCACCTTCAGGCCCACAAATACACAAAAAGTCTAGAAAGGACCCAAACCTTGAGAAAACAGCAGGGAAAGTGAGGTTCCCCTCGGATTGGCATAGTCCAATATGGCAGCCGCCAGCCGCACGTGGCTAGAGAGCACTTTGAAATGAGGAACTGAACATTTAATTGCACTTCTTTCCAATTAAGCTAAAAATTGAAGCCCTGTAAATTATTTTTTCTGTTAAACACAGCTTTAATGTTTTGGTAGGACTACATGTCACTTTAACCACCAAAAAACCAAACCAAAATATACCCTAAGTGTGAAATGCACACAGGATTTCAGACAGTATGAAAAAAAGATGTAAAATATCTCAATGTTTTTATGCTTTTTGCTTGTTGGAATATATTGGGCTACATAAAATATGTTTTTGTACGTTAGTTCTATTGTGTTTGATGAAATTTATTATTAAAATTAATTTACTTGCTTTTTTATGATTGAAATATAATCGGCCTACAATGTTATATTAGTTTTACCTGGTTTTTTTCTATTTATTTTAATATGACAACTGGACAATTGAGAATTCCATATGTGGCTCACGTTACATTTCTGTTGGGCAGGGCTGGCTTAGAGAACCATGATTAAGGGGGACAGGTAGAGAAAAGGTGAAGACACAGGGCACTTAGTTGACACCTGATCTAATGTTCCAGAAGGCATGGTGGAAAGGCTTCAGGGGTTGAAAGGGGCTTCCATAAAGGGTCAGAAAGGCCAATGCATAGGTCACATGAGGACGAGTGTCTCAGGACTGAGCTGAGGACTCTCCAGGGAGTCCTGAGAGGCTTGTGGTGCCAGGAGAAAGCAGACACCAAGGTCAATAAGAGGTTAAGTCCTGATTTTCTCAAGGTAGATATGGATGGTGAGGTCGTGACCTTGGAGGTAAAGGGGGTGATCCCGTTCTAGTCAGGGACTCCCATTCGCTCTGTCAAAGGAGGCAGGGGAAACAGAAGTATTTTGAAGGAAGCATCCAACAGGATTTGCTGATGGATTGGATATGGGACGGAATTGTAGGAGATGTCAACGGTGACTCTAAGATTTGGCCCCAGCAACTGAAAGAATAGAGTTGCCTTCTAACAAAAAGGGGAGACTGCAGGTAGATTGTTGGGGGTGGTAGTGGACCTCATGATTTCACATGGGGGTATGTGAGGTTCGAGGACCCTGTTGGACCCCCAAGTAGAAATCTTGAAGGGGCAGTTGGCTATAGGGGTCTGCAATTCACAGGAGAGATAAAGCTAGAGATATAAATCTGAGGATCTTTGCATCTAGGTTGTAGTTCAAAGCTCTGAGATGTGAATCCCAAGGTTGAAAAATTCTGGATCAATCTGGTCATCTCATAGCTTGCTGAATAACCACGATATAAATAACTCCCAATTCATTCTGTAGGGTGACTTTTTTTTCACAGATGTAACTTCCGTTGACATTTGGCACAGTCCAATATTACCCCAAACACAGTCCGGCTGATAGAAAGTACAAGGTCCAGAAGCCAGATTTGTATTTCCACGTTTTATAACGTAGAGAATCTACAGCTTCTCGACACAAACTTTCTACCCTCTGCTTGCCCTGCTTACAAGTTGCTCCTGGCTCCTTGCAAACATTTCCTTACACACTTGGAATTTTGCTACAAAAAATAAAATATTGGGTAAGAATTTTGGGGGTTGAACCAGCCACATCGCCCAAGCTGAAGAAAGCCATTCCTTCCATGTTAGGCCAACTGGTAAACAAGCAATCCTCCTGTCCAGACCCTCGGCATAGAGGTTCCCACACAGAAATTAACCAACAGCACACACTGAAAAACAAAAACAAAATTTAGAAACAGGGAAGTTGCATCAGATAAATCTGTCTTCCTTTTTGCAGGTCCTTGGCTAACTAAAACAAAACACCAATCAACTCTTGTTTATCACCATTTAACCCCAAGTTGGTTCCGCATTCCCCTTCCTTCCCTCAGAACCCCCCCCCTTCCCATGCAAGCAATACTACAGAAGTTTCTTCACATGGACATAACCAGGAAGGCATTTAAAAATGGCTCCCAGGGGTGCCTGGGTGGCTCAGTCGTTAAGTGTCTGCCTTCAGCTCAGGTCATGATCCCAGGGACCTGGGATCGAGCCCCACATCAGGCTCCTTGCTCAGTGGGGAGCCTGCTTCTCTCTCCCCTCCCCACTCATGCTCTCCCTCTCTCTCTCTCTCTCTGACAAACAATAATAATGAAAAAAGAACAGAATAATGAACCCATAGATAGATACTCATCACTCAGTTACAGTTTGCTAAGTTTGATACAGCTTGATAAGTCATTCGGTTGAGCGACTGACTCTTGATTTCAGGTTGGGTCATGATCTCAGGGTCATGGGACTGAGCCCCACATTGGACTCCGCCCTTAGTGCGGAGTCTCATTGAAATTCTCTCTCCCTGTCCCTCTGCCCCTCCCTTGGCCTGTGCTCTCCTCTCAAATAAATAAATAAAATCTTTAAAAAATTAAAAAAAATACCCATGCCATTAAATCTTCGATAAAACTAACAATGATTCCTTTAATATCACTAACATCTGTCCACATTCATTTCCTCATTTATCCCAAAAGTGTCTTAAAAAGTTGGGTTGTTTGAATCAGGATTTAAAAGGTCCACACATTGCATTTGGTTGTATGTCTCTTAAGTACCTTTTGGTCTACAGCAGTCTTTCTCTTGTGGCTTTAATGCCACTGATTTCTTAAAGAGTGGAGCATTCTAGAATGTTCCATGTTCTGAGTTTTTTTATTTCCTGGGGTGTCCTCCACGTCCCATGGTGCTCTCCGTTCCCTGTATTTCCTGTGCCCTGAGCGTCAGGTATAGAGGCTGGCTCAGATCAGGTTCAGCTTTAGAGGCAAGAAGAATCGAGAGGAGGCAAGTGGAGAATTTTCTGTGGCTACCCAATGGGGGCCATATCATAGCCTCCGGCTACCTCTGGTGTTGCTCAGACCGTCGGGCAGGTGCAGGTGGCCTGATCCCTCCACGATAAAGCTCCCCATCAACTTTCCCCTTGTGGTTCCAGCATCTCACGACGATCACCGTCTGCATTCATTGTTTCATGGTGCTTGAGGTCAATGAGCTTTCAGACTCTATCATTGCTTTTGCTTCTATTAGGTGGAATTCTTCTATAAAGGAAGACTTCCTTAGCAACTACTAGGTTTTCCTGAAATGCATCTGAACCAGTAAAGGTAGGATAAATGCTTGATTCTGTCCACTTATCAATTGTCAGAGAACTGGGTTGTGTCCTTGAAACTTCTAACAAATGTAGGATTTTCTTTGTTTCATTTTGCTCCCTTATCATTGTGATGTTTCTGTCCATTGTGGACCTTATGCATTTTGGTGCTAGAACTGTTCGGTCTTAGGCGAGTAAAAATCCCTTCAGATTGGCTCGTGTGTTTCTTTAACTTCATTCCATTAGCCTTT
>JAQQSY010003973.1:0-12618 GCA_028646535.1 Procyon lotor
GATGTGTGGATCCATGGGGTGGCCACTCCTAAAAGAGCATAGTCTTTAGCTTAAAATATATTTTATCTGATATAAGGATTGCCACCCCAGCTTTGTTTTGATGTCCATTAGCATGGTAAATTGTTTTCTACCCCTGCTGCTTCCTGACAGTGCATGGGAGAAGAATGAGGCACAAACAAGTCAGCTGCAAGAGAAAGGGAGCAGAGGTTGACAGTAGAGAAGACTGTCACCCCAAACAACCCCTCAGTCCCATATTTATTGGATATAAGATAGCAGCTAACAAAGGAGCAGAAGATGGCTATACATTAACAATATGCCTTGTAGGTAAACAAGAAGGAATATGAGTTATACATTGATTACAAATCTTATAGATAAGCAAGGAGAGTAGATTATATGTGATCAAGTAGTACAGAATTTATAGTTGAGCAAGCACAATTGATTAATGGTAGGCTGTCTCTGAGGCAGGGGAGATAACATCAAAAAATGAAGCAGGCAGTGTTCCACTCTGAGCGGGCCAGACATTCCTGGCTTCTTGGCTTCCAAGACACAAATCATCCTTTCCCCCAGAGACCTGTTGCTAATGCATGTTTTTCTTAAGATAACATTTAAGTATGCTTGCCAAGCTAGTACAATTTCTCATGGGTTATAGTTTAAGCAGTACATTGTTTTGAGAGATGGTTACACATCCCCTCACTTTAAATCTGGAGGTGTCTTTGGGTCTAAAATAAGTTTCTTGTAGACAGCATATCAAGGGGTCTTGTTTTTGTATCCATTTTGATACCTTGTGTCTTTTGATTGAGCCATTTAGCCCATTTACATTCAGGGTAACTATTGAGAGATATTAATTTAGTGCCATTATATTGCCTGTAAGGTGACTGTTACTGTATATTGTCTCTGTTCCTTTCTAGTCTATGTTACTTTTAGGCTCTCTCTTTGCTTAGAGGACCCCTTTCAATATTTGCTGTAGGGCTGGTGTGGTGTTTGAAAATTCTTTTAGTTTTTGTTTGTCCTGGAAGCTTTTTATCTCTCCTTCTATTTTCTTTTTCTTTTTCCTCCTTCTGTTTTCAACAACAGCCTAGCTGGATATAGTATTCTTGCATGCGTATTTTTCTTGTTTAATGCTCTGAATATATCATGCCAGTCCTTTCTGGCCTGCCAGGTCTCTGTGGATAGGTCTGCTGCCAATCTAATATTTCTATCATTGTATGTTACCAACCTCTTGTCCCAAGCTGCTTTCAGGACTTTCTCTTTGCCACTAAGACTTGTAAGTTTTACTATTAGATGACAGGGTGTGGACCTATTTTTATTGATTTTGAGGGGGGGTTCTCTGTGCCTCCTGGATTTTGATGCTTTTTCCCTTTTCCAAATTAGGGAAATTCTCTACTATAATTTGCTCCAATATACCTTCTGCCCCCCTCTCTTTCTTCTTCTGCTGGGATCCCAATTATTCTAACATTGTTTTGTGTTATAGTATCACTTATCTCTCGAATTCTCCCCTCGTGATCCCATAGTTGTTTGTCTCTCTTTTGCTCAGCTTTTTTTTATTCTCTGTCATTTGATGTTCTATATCACTAATTATCTCTTCTGCCTCATTTATCCTAGCAGTAAGAGACTACATTTTTTATTGCACCTCATTAATAGCTTTTTTAAATTTCAACTTGGTTAGATTTTAGTTCTTTTATTTCTCCTGAAAGTGATTTTATTTCTCTAGAAAGGGATTCTCTAATATCTTCCATGTTTTTTTTGGGACCAGCTAGCATTGTCATTCTGAACTCTAGTTCTGACATATTACTAATGCATTCTGAACTCTAGTTATGACACATTACTAATGTCTGTATTGATTAGGTCCCTAGCCATCAGTACTGACTCTTGTTCTTTTTTTGTGGTGAGTTTTTCCACCTTGTCATTTTATACAGATAAGAATAGATGAATGAGAGAACAAAATACTAAAAGGGTAGCAATGACCCCATAAAAATATATACTAACCAAATCAGAAGACACCCGAAACTGGGGGGAGAAGGGGGGAGAAGAAGAAGAGAAAAAAAAAGAAAAAAAATATATTAGACTGGTAAATAGAACAGAGCCACACACTTGATTTTGGGTATATTTTGGTCTGTTAAAAGAAACTATCTCCCAAAATTTTAAAGAAAGAAAAACGTGTGTGTGTGTGTAAACACGATGAAGGGATATGAGTATAAAGATGAAAATTAAAAAAAGATTCTAGGGGCGCCTGGGTGGCTCAGTCGTTAAGCGTCTGCCTTCGGCCCAGGTCATGATCCCAGAGTCCTGGGATCGAGCCCCACATCAGTCTCTCTGCTCAGCAGGGAGCCTGCTTCTCCCGCTACCATTCCCTCTGCTTGTGTTCCCTCTCTCGCTGTGTTTCTCTCTATCAAATAAATAAAATCTTTAAAAAAAAAATTCTAAAAAAGGAATTGATAAGAAGTTGGTTGAAAAAAGAAAAAAAATGAGGAAAGAATGTGATAAGGCTGGAGACTAGAAGAAAACTGTGTGCTAGATTTAGGGTATATTTTGATCTATTAGAAGAAATTGGATCCCAAAATTTTAAAGGAAATAAAACCCTATTGTATATAAAAAATAAGGATAAATACAATGAGGGGATAAAATATGACTATAAGAATGAAAATTTGAAAAGATTTTTTTAAAAGGTATTGATAGGATAAAATAGTTAAAAACATTAAAATACGAAAGAGGAAAAATTAAAATAGAATTAAAAAAATAAAATTAAAAAAATTTAACTTTGAAAGACTAAAGAATCATGGGGGAAAAAGCTATGAATTCTATATGTTGCTTTCCGCTAGCTCTGGAGTTCCGCAGTTCTCATTGATTGATGAACTTGATCTTGGCTGTATGTTCTTGCTGGTCTTCTGGGGAAGGGATTGTTGCATTGATTCTCAAATGTCTTTGTCCGAGGCGGAATTACACAGCCCTTGCCAGGGGCTGGGCTAAGTAATCTGCACAGGTTCGCTCTCAGGAGCGTTTGTTCCCTGATGGCTTTCTGTACCGCTTTGGAGGCAGAGAATGAGGATGGCAGCTCCCAGTCTCCAGCCTGGAGGAGCCGTGAGCCAGGGGTCCAACTCCTCAGTGCGCTCTCGGAGAAAAGCGGTCAGTCCCTCCTGTCTCTCTGGTCTCCAGCTGTGCTCTGAGCTCACCAGGCCTGTGACAGAGCATTTCTGTCTCTGTTGCACGGTCCTGTTTGGAGTCTCCAAACCCAGCCGATTCCTGCCGCGCTCCTGCACCACTCCTCCTGGAGGAGGAAGGAGGGGGTCTCTCCAGATCTGCCACTTGTGGTGGGGTCCCTGCTCAAAGAGCGGGGGCCCGACTGTGCCTCGGATCACAGTATAAGGTAATTCTGAGCTGAGAGCCCCCTGCTCGGCTCTGTCTATACAGCTGGCTTCCCCGCCCCAATACTTGTAGCTCTGCCACCATCAGGCACCCCCAGTCCTTCTGTGACCCTGAGGGTCCCGAGACCACACTGTCCTTGCAAGGGCTCCACCCGCTGCTTAGCCTCTGGAGTGCCGTCCCTCAGTGGAGCAGACTCTAAAAGTTCCAATTTTGTGCTCTGCTGCTCTGCGGGTGCCAGGAGTGGGCCCCTCCCCCGGCGGTCTATGTTCCCGTGTATTGCCTCAGATTCACTTCTCCACACATCCTATCTTCTAGAAAGTGGTCAATTTTCTGTTCCCAGAGTTGCTGCTCTTCTTCTCTTTGCTCTCCTGTTGAGTTTGTAGGTGTTCAGAATGGTTTGATAACCATCTAGCTGAACTTCTGGGACCTGATGATATCTCAGCCTCCTACACTTCCGCCATCTTGCTCTTCCCCTCAAAAGCAAGTTTCACTGTATGTAAAAATAGTTTTTTTTTAAAAAGAGTAACTAGGATTCTTTTCAAGGTGAGCCAAATATATAGGCAAATTATGGGGGAAAATCTTAGCTGCAGATGATCTAAAATGTGCTGTTAGCTTGAGGTCACTGTGACCAGTCATATGTCTTTTTAAAAAAGACTGATTTATTTATTAGAGAGAGCAGGCGTGCACAGAGGGAGGGGAAGAGATTTTTTTTCCAAGATTTTATTTATTTATTTGAGAGAGAGAGAGAAAGAAAAAGAAAGAGGGAGAATGTGAAGCTGACTCCATGCTGAGCAGAGAGCCCAATCCCTAGACCATGACCCAAGCTGAAACCAAAGTCAGAAGCTCAAACAACTTTGCCACCCAGGTGCCCGTCATGTGGCATTTAATAATTCTATCTGTAAAGGCTTGACTATAGAGCCTCACGAAACTGAGAGAACAGACACTGGAAATTGAAAGGACTTTCTCCAAAGCTCACTTCTGTAGAGTTTATAGAAGCCCAAAGTTAGGTTTTGGTATGATGCCATGTTGTGTCTATTGAAAAAAGCTTTACTTTCCAAAGGATTAAAAATTGTGCTGGAAGAAATGCATAAGAAAACATCAGGCGACTCCAAATTGAAGTCTAGACAATTTCCAAAACAATTATTCTCTGCTATTCAAAATATCAAAGTCCAGAAAGACAAAAGCTGAGAATCTATTCCAGATTAAAGAAGACCATAGACATTACAACTAAATATAATGCATGACCACGGATCCTGAAGTGGGGGAAATATTTTGGATATTAAGTGCTTATCAGGTAAGTGGTTTACACATATTTTCTCCCATTCTGGAGGTTGCCTTTTCATTGTGTTGATTATTCATTTGTAGTGCAGAAACTTTTCAGTGATGTACTCCCACTTGTATATTTTTGCTTTACAGTTCAGTGAATGGATAAAGAAAATGTGATACACACACACACACCATGGAATGTCATTCAGCCTCACTTACAATTCAATAGCATAAAAAAACCCTCAAAAAAAAACCCAAAATAAAAAAATACCCACCAGATTAAAAATTGGACAGAGGACACGAACAGACATTATTCCAAAAAAGACACACAAGGATGCCTGGGTGGCTCAGTCAGTTAAGCATCTGACTCTTGATCTCACCCTAGGTCTTTTTTTTTTTTTTTTTTTAAGATTTTATTTATTTATTTAACAGAGAGAGAGATCACAAGCAGGCAGAGAGGCAGGCAGAGGGAAAGGGGAAGTAGGCTCCCTGCTGAACAGAGAGCCTTATGTGGGGCTCGATCCTAGGTCCCTGAGATCATGATCTGAGCTGAAGGCAGGCTTTAACCCACTGAGCCACCCAGGCACCCCTGAATAAAATATTTTTTAAAATAAATACATAAATAAATATCCATTGATGGATGAAAGGATAAAGAAATATGGCAGTGGTTACTTTATAAGGCTTAAGTCAGGTTTGAATTAATCTCTTTGCTGTGCCAAGGGGGTACACTTGACATTTTTCCCTATAACCCTGAGGATCAGGACCCTTGCTGTGACAGAGGCTCAGGCAGCAGCAGCATAGGAACCCAGTGAGGGTTCTGGTGAGCAGTCCACTCTTAGGAGTGTGGACCTCCACATGCCACCTACAGTGACTTATTTCCTCTTCTCCTCTTCTCTTTTTAAGACTATAATAAGAGATGAGGAAGGACGCTATGTCATACTTAAAGGATCTGTCCAACAAGAAGATTGAAAAATTTTAAATATCTATGCCCCTAACATGGGAGCAGCCAATTATATAAATCAATTAATAACAAAATCAAAGAAACACATCAACAATAATATGATAGTAGAGGACTTTAACACCTCCCTTACTGAAATGGACAGATCATCTGAGCAAAAGATCAACAAGGAAATGAAGGCTTTAAATGACACACTGGACCAGATGGACATCACAGATATATTTAGAATATTTCATCCCAAAGCAACAGAAAACACATTCTTCTCTAGTGCACATGGAACATTCTCCAGAAAAGGTCACATCTTGGTTCGCAAATCAGGTCTCAATCAGTACCAAAAGATTGGGATCATTCCCTGCATATTTTCAGACCACAATGCCATGAAACTAGAACTCAATCACAAGAGGAAAGTTAGAAAGAACTCAAATACATGGAGCCTAAAGAGCATCCTACTAAAGAATGAATGGGTTAACCAGGAAATTAAAGAAGAATTTTAAAAATTTATGGAAACAAATGAAAATGAAAATACAACTGTTTAAGATCTTCAGGACACAGCAAAGGCTGTCCTGAGAGGAAAGTATATAGCAATACAAGCCTTTCTCAAGAAACAAGAAAGGTATCAAATATACAACCCTAACCCTACAACCCTCTCTAAAGAAGTTGGAGAAAGAACAGCAAAGAAAGTCTAAACCCAGCAGGAGAAGAAAAATTACAAAGATCAGAGCAGAAATCAATGAAATAGAAACTAAAAGAACAATAGAACAAATTGACAAAACTAGGAGCTGATTCTTTGAAAGAGTTAACAAGATTGATAAACCACTGGCCAGACTTATCAAAAAGAAAAGAGAAAGGACCCAAATTAATAAAATCATGAATGAAAGAGGAGATATCACAACCAACATGAAAGAAATACAAATAATTATAAGAACATATTATGGGCAACTATACACCAGCAAATTTGACAATCTGGAAGAAATGGATGCATTCCCAGAGACATATAAACTACCAAAACTGAACCAGGAAGAAATAGAAAACCTGAACAGACCCATAACCACTAAGGAGATTGAAGCAGTCATCAAAAATCTCCCAACAAACAAGAGCCCGGAGCCAGATGGCTTCCCAAGGAAATTCTACCAAACATTTAAAGAAGAATTCATACCTATTCTCCTGAAACTGTTCCAAAAAAATAGAAATGGAAGGAAAACTTCCAAACTCATTTTATGAGGCCAGCATTACCTTGATCCCAAAACCAGACAAAGACCCCAACAAAAAGGAGAATTATAGACCAATATCCTTGATGAATATGGATGCAAAAATTCTCACTAAAATACTAGCCGATAGGATCCAACAGTACATTAAAAGGATTATTCACCATGACCAAATAGGATTTATTCCTGGGCTGCAAGTTTGGTTCAACATCTGCAAATCAATCAATGTGATACAATACATTAATAAAAGAAAGAACAAAAACCATATGATACTCTCAATAGATGCTGAAAAGCATTTGACGTAGTACAACATCCTTTCTTGATCAAAACTCTTCACAGCGTAGGCATAGAGGGTACATACCCCAATATCATCAAAGTCTTCTATGAAAACACACAGCAAATATCATTCTCAATGGGGAAAAACTGAGAACTTTTCCTCTAAGATCAGGAACACAGCAAGGCTGTCTACTATCCCCACTGCTATTCAACATAGTACTAGAAGTCCTAGCCTCAGAATCAGACAACAAAAAGAAATAAAAGGCATCTGAATTGGCAAAAAAAGAAGTCAAACTCTCACTCCTTGCAGATGATATGATACTTTATGTGGAAAACCCAAGACTCCACTTCAAAACTCCTAGAACTCAAACAGGAATTCAATAAAGTGTCAGGATATAAAATCAATGCATAGAAATCAGTTGCATTTTTATACACCAACAGCAAGACAGAAGAAAGAGAAATTAAGGAGTCGATCCCATTTACAATTGCACCCAAAACCATAAGATACCTAGGAATAAACCTAACCAAAGAGGCAAAGAATCTGTATCAGAAAACTATAAAGTACTCATGAAAGAAATTGAGGAAGACACATAGAAATGGAAAAATGTTCCATGCTCATGGATTGGAAGAACAAATATTGTGAAAATGTCTATGCTACCTAAGGCAATCTACACATTTAATGTAACCCCTATCAAAATACCATCAATTTTTTCAAAGAAATGGAATAAATAATCCTAAAATTTATATGGAACCAGAAAAGACCCCAAGTATCCAGAGGAATGTTGAAAAAGAAAACCAAAGTTGGCGGCATCACAATTCCAGACTTCAAGCTCTATTACAAAGCTGTAACCATCAAGACCGTAGGGTACTGGCATAAAAACAGACACATAGATCAATGGAACAGAATAGAGAGCCCAAAAATGGACCTCTAACTCTATATAGAGTTATATAGTTGACTGACTCTACAGTCAACTAATCTTTGACTAAGCAGGAAAGAATGTCCAATGGAAAAAAAGACAGTCTCTTCAAAGAATGGTATTGGGAAAATTGGACAGCCACATGCAAAAGAACGAAACCAGACAATTTCCTTATACCACACACAAAAATAGACTAAAAATGGATCAAAGACCTCAGTGTGAGACAGGAATCCATGAAAATCCTTGAGGAGAACACAGGCAGCAACCTCTTCGACCTCAGCCACAGCAACTTCTTCCTAGAAACATCACCAAAGGCAAGGGAAGCGAGAGCAAAAATGAACTATTGGGACTTCATCAAGATCAAAAGCTTTTGCACAGCAAAGGAAACAGTCAAAACCAAAAGACAACTGACAGAATGGGAGAAGATATTCGTAAATGACCTATCAGATAAAGGGCTAGAATCCAAAATACTAGTTTGAATTATCAAACTCAACACCCAAAGAACAAATAATCCAATCAAGAAATGGGCAGAAGACATGAACAGACATTTCTGCAAAGAAGACATCCAAATGGCCAACAGACACATGAAAAAGTGCTCAACATCACTCGGCATCAGAGAAATATGAATCAAAACCACAGTGAGATACCATCTTACACCGGTCAGAATGGATAAAATTAACAACTCAGGAAATGACACATGTTGGCGAAGATGTGGAGAAAGGGGAACCCTCCTACACTGTTGGTGGGAATACAAGATGGTACAGCCACTCTGGAAAACAGTAGAGAGATTCCTCAAAAAGTTGAAAAGAGAGTTATCCTATGACCCCACAATCACACGACTGGGTATTTACCCTAAAGATACAAATGTAGTGATCCAAAGGGGCACATGCACCCAAATGTTTATAGCAGCCATGTCCACAAACAGCCAAACTATGGAAAGAACTTAGATGTCCATCAACAGATGAATGAATAAAGAAGATGTGGTATGTATATACAAGGAATACTATGCTTCCATAAAAAGAAACAAAATCTTGCCATTTGCAACGATGTGGATGGAACCAGAGGGTATTATGCTAAGCGAAATAAGTCAATCAGAGAAAGACAATTATCATATCGTCTTCTCTGATATGAAGAATTGGAGAGGCAGGGCAGGAGGTCATGGCAGGTGGGGGAAAAATGAAAGAAGATGGGATTGGGAGGGAGACAAACCATAAGAGGCTCTTAATCTCATGAAACAAACTGAGGGTTGCTGAGGGGTTGGGGGGGGAGGGTGGCTGGGTTATGGACATTGGGGAGGGTATGTGCTATGGTGAGTGCTGTGAAATGTGTAAGACTGATGATTCACAGATCTGTACCCCTGGGACAAATAATACATTATATGTTAATTTTTTAAAAATCTTGCTTTTTACAGCAAGGTTTTACAAATGCATAGATTCTTATCACCACCACTGACAGGATACAGAACAATTTCAACAGCCCAAAGAGTTATTTTGTGCTATATTTTTTTATTCATATCCCTACCCCACCTCTACCTCCTGACAACCATGGATGTGTTCTCTGTATCAATATTTTTGCCTTTTCCAGAATTTTATATAAATGGAATAGTATTGTATATAACCTATTGAGACTGGGTTCTTTCACCTAGCACAATGTCTTTGCAATTCATCCAAGTTTTGTGTATAAATGGTTGTTAGTTTTATTGCTGAGTAATATTGTTGCATGAATGTGACAGTGTGTTCACCCATTCAACTCTGAAGAACATTTGAGTTGTTTCCACTTTGTGGAGATTATCAATAAAGTTGCTATAAGTATTCATATACAGGTTTTGTGTAAACATGCATTTTCATTTCTTGAGAATGAATACCTGGAAATGGAATTCTGGGTCATCTAGTTAAATGTATATTTAACTTTCAAGGAAACCACCAAGTTGTTCTCTAGAGTAACTGTACTATTTTGCATTTCCATCAGCAATATGTAAGAATTCCAGTTTCTCCATATCTTTGCCAATGCTAGGTATCCTTAGTATTTTTTTATTTTAGTTATTCTAATAGGTGTGTGGGGTATCTCATTAGGTTTTTATTTGCATTTCCCTGATGACTATGATGTTGAGCATTGATTCATGAGCTTGTCATTCAAATATCTTTTTTAGTAAAGTGCATGTCCAAAAATTTAGCCCATTTTTAAATTGGGTTGTTTGTTTTCTTGTGTTGAGGTTTGAAAGTTCTTTTCATACTCTGTATATAAGTCCTTTGTTTTAATTATGAGTGGTGGTTACCTGAATCTACAGGTGTAATAAAATTGCATTAAAACACACACACACACACACACACACACACACACACACACACACTTGCAACTTGTGAAACTTGTAAAAGCTGAACAAATTCTGTAGATTGTACCAACATCAATTTCCTGGCTTTTGATATTGTACTATACTTATTCAGTCTTACCATTGGGGGAAACTGGAAAAAGAATATACAGAATTCTCTGCACTTTTTTTTTAACAGCTTCTTATGAATCTATATCAAAATAAAAAGAAGAGAAAGTGTAGCCAACTTGACAGTATTGAATCCATACTCTTCATAATGACTTCAAAGTTTTTCCATTAATTTCTGCATCGATATTTGTTGTTTTCTTCCTTATGCTATCTTTTCTTTTCTTTTAGATTTTGTTTATTTATTGAACAAAGAGAGAGAGTGAGCGCACGCCTGCACACTCAAGCAAAGGATGGGGCAGACAGAGGGAGAGGGAGATGCAGGCTCCCCGCACAACAGGAAGCCCAAGGCAGGACTCAGTTCCATGACCCTGGGATCATGACCTGAGCTGAAGACCACCCAGGCTTCCTATCTTTGAATTTTCTATGTTGTTCTTTTTCTAACTTTTAAAGGTGGAGACTTTATTTTTACATTAATTTTTAGACTTCCTTCCCCTCCAATAGGAAAATGTAAGGCTACAAACATCTCTAAACAGAGATTTTGCTGAATCCCAAGGGAACAAATCAGAAAGTGTGATTCTTCACTCTTCCCCTTCTTCAAAATTGTTTTAGCTCTTCTTTCACCTTTCCATAAATTTTCAAATGAATCTCTAAATCCATACCAAAAAATCCTCCTGTCATTTCTATAATAATCATGTTAAACCTATATATCAGTTAAGGGAGAGTTGGCTTCTTTACTATTCTGATCTTCCAATCTATGAACATGGTATGTCTATTTATTTAAAAAATATTTTAGGGGCGTCTGGGTGGTTCAGTGGGTTAAAGCCTCTGCCTTCAGCTCGGGTTATGGTCTCAGGGTCCTGGGATCAAGCCCCGAATGGGGCTCTCTGCTTGGGAGGGAGCCTTCTTCCCCCTCTCTCTCTGCCTGCCTCTCTGTCTACTTGTGATCTCTCTCTCTCTATCAAATAAATAAAATCTTTTGGGGCGCCTGTGTGGCTCAGTGGGTTGAAGCCTCTGCCTTCAGCTCAGGTCACGATCCCAGCATCCTGGGATCCGGCTCTCTGCTCAGCGGGGAGCCTGCTTCCCCCTCTCTATCTGCCTGCCTCTCTGCCTACTTGTGATCTCTCTCTCTGTGTCAAATAAATAAATAAATATTTTTTTAAAAAAATCTTTTAAAAAATATATTTTATTTAAGGGGCACCTGGGTGGCTCAGTCAGTTAAGCATCTGCCTTTGGCTCAGGTCCTGATCCCAGGGTCCAGGGATCAAATTCCCCATAGGGCTCCCTGCTCAGTGGGGAGTCTTCTTCTCCCTCTGCCCCTTCCCCTGCTTGTGCTCATTCTTTCTCTCTCTCTCTCTCAAATAAATAAATAAAGTCTTTTAAAAATATTTTATTTCTTTCATCAGTACTTTGTAGTTTCTACCATACAGCCTTGGTACATGTGTTGTCAGATTTATACTTAAATATTTTGGTTTTTTTCAGTGACTAAAGTATTACTGCGTTTTTAAATTTGATTTCCTAAAATATATAGAAAACAACAACAGAGAAAGACTTTTGTATATTTAGTGACCTTACTAAACTCATTTATTAAGAGGATTTTTTTTGTTCTTGTTGTAGATTCCTTGGGAATCAGTTAAGCTTTGTCACCGGTAAAATGGACATGAACACCGTTCCCTGGCACATGTGAGCATTAAGTGATGTAAGTGTGTGACGCTCTTAGCACAGAGCTGATGCAGAATGTGATACAATAAATAATAAGCTTTATTATTACTATTATTACCATTATTATTATTATTACTATTAACATTATAGTGTAAGGTAAGGTTCTTCATCTTATCCCACCTCTTAAGGCTTTACCTCTAACAAGGTCAACAGACAAGAGTCCATTCCTTTCCTCTTCCTCTCCTACTCACCTTGCCCCTTCGTTCCCCTAAGCCACCTCCCTCCTACTAGCCTCGCCCCTCCCTTAATCCCACCCCTCTCTGCAGCCCCACCCCTGACCCCTCCCTCTGCTTTGCTCCCCCAGCCAGCCTTGCATTCTCACAGCCCTTGTTCAGCGGGGCTGGAAGCTCATGGTGTAATTTCGTGGGATGGTAGCAAAGCCCACGTGTTTGGGGGACACGTCGATGTCTTGGGGCAGCTGCGGGGACTTGAAGCGGAAGTTCTGCAAGATGGTGGTGAGGAAGAGAAAGAGCTCCA
>JAQQSY010003974.1:0-12618 GCA_028646535.1 Procyon lotor
TGATTTATTATTTATTTTTAGTATGTGTGTGTGTGTGTCCCGGGCAATCCTTGGGACGTACTTATACTAAAAATCGGTTGGCTTTTTTTTTTTTTTAAGGGCAAGTAATATCTTACGCTGCTGTTTAGGATCTAGTTGCATGAACAAACGCGTGCAAAATACTCGGGAAAAACTTAGGCCAACAAACGATCTGCTAAGATTCAAATTCCACCGGGCTTCCTGTGTTCTGCCACAGGGGTTGTCTGTGGGGTGCTGCGTGTCGGCGACCCGCCCCAGCGCCCTGGGGCCCTGCCCGGCCCGAACACCCACCACAGGAGGCAAACTTGAGGGCGAGCACGCAGCTCTCGTGAAGGTGCAGCTGGTATTTCTCGGGCTTGCGGACGTGCAGAACCTCCACGTTGCTGCTCTCCATGCCTACGGCCAGCCAGTCCTGGTTGGGGCAGTGGCCCAGGGAGAAGATCTGCGGGGCGCAGAGGCAAGACCGGCGATCAGAACCCCCTTCAGATGGTGGAGGACACCCAGGAGGGGTGGGGTGAGGTCCAGCGCTCTCCCGCCACAGCCCTGCATGGAGAGGCAGCTGGCCCAGGGCCTGGAAAGCAGCAGGAAACTGCATGTTGAATCATTAATATTAATCAGAATTACACGGAACCCTGGGGCCTCACATCCATTATCCGCTCCGAACGCACGACAGCTCTGGGAGGGAGGGAAGTGAGGAGAGCGTGCAGCCGGGTGAGGACAATCGTGCCCCCCCGCTCCCCAAGAGCAGATGGTGGGAGGCAAGCTGAGACCCCAGCAAGCTCAAGGTCATGGATCCATGAAGGATCGGGCCTTCGGACTCCCAGCTTGGAGCTCTCCCCACTTGCCAACACGTCCTCTGACTTTGATCTGAAAGGGCTCGGTGGCCTCACCGAGCCGAGCCCAACCAAGCCTGAGGGAGGCACAGGGAAGAATAAGTCTCGATTCCCCCAGAAACTTCTTGAAGTCCTACCGACAGGGCACTTGTGGAAAGAACCACAAACTGAGAGCTGAGGGAAGTCTGGGGAGTTTTACAAGGAAGTATGCAAGGATGCAAGATACTCACCATGGGCTCCCCAGGGAACAACCCATCTAAGTCTCGGGGACAAGGGACGGACCACTATACCCGCCTGCACCCCTGACTTCCTTATCAAAGCAACTTTCAAGCTAAAGAGAAGAGAATTTAGAACAGGAAGAGTTTGGGAGTTAGCCACCCTCAGGCTTCAAGGAAGGGGGCAAAATGGAGATGGGTTTTGAAGGATGAGTAGGAGCTCAGCAATCTGGCAAAAGGAAGGGGAAAACATGTAAGCTGGAGGGAACCAACCGTCCGTGGAGAGGTCTGGAGGTGTGGCAGGGCGCGGTGTGTGTGAGACTAGAGCGTGGAGGCCTTAAATGTCAGGCCAGCGAGCTCACGCCCTGCCCCCAAGGCCAGTGGACTCTGCTCAGCCCAGAGAAGCCCTCTGGTTCTGTTTGGCCCCTTCACTACATCGTCCAGCCGGACTCCCACAATGCCCTCAACAGAGACCTCTCTGCCGACTCCCATGTCCACCTCTACCTGTGCCCCCAAATCAGCGGCTCCCCTATGTCCAGCCCCAGGGGAGTGGACCGTAGGGCCAAGAGGAGAAAGGAAGGAATGGGGGAGTGGCTTGGCACAAGCATCTGGGAAAGTGATCTGAGGGTCCTAGTGGGCCCACAGCTCAAAACGAATTTGAGCACCTTTGTGCTTCCCTCTATCTGTCCCTGGAGAATTAAGGCGGAAGGCCTGTGGTTTTGTCCGGTGGACAGAGAGCAGGTATTTGGTCCCACTCAGCCTGTGGTAGTGAGTGCCTTGGATGGAGAGGAGGGGACTCCGGATTCCTGAAACTTCTATGGCCTCCCAGCCGACCCACTGCAGCACCTGGGAGCTGAAGTCGTGCTGCTGCAGCTGGCGGCCCTCCCGCAGGTCCCAGCAGCGCACCGTGTTGTCCAGACCCCCGGTCCACAGCCGAGTGCCGTAGTCGGAAATGTCGATGCAGCTGGCGCCGTCTGTGTGGCCCTGGAACTGCCTGCAGGGAGAAGGGCGCAGGTGTCCGTCGTGGAGCCCCGCCCTCCCAGGCCACTCGCCCGCCCCCAACGGCGTACAAGCCCAGGGGGTGGGGGCAGGGCTGGGGGCCCACCCACCTGACCATGGTCTGGTTCTGCAGGTCCCAGACCACGATGTTGCCGTCGCTGCAGCAGGAAAAGCAGACCTTGGCGTCGGGGCTGACCGCCAGGGCGTAGCAGGCGGGGGCCGAGGAGGTCAGCTCCGCCTTGATGCGCGGGGTGGGTGCCGCCAGGTCCCAGATGGACAAGGTGCTGGCCTCGCCGCCCACGATCAGACTCCGGCCGTCGGGCAGCAGCTTGCAGGAACGAATGTAGTTGTCCCGGTTCTGGGACGGAAGAGACGCGAGGGTGTAGGGCTGGCCCGCCCGACCCGGCCTCCCCGCGCCCCGCGCCGGGTCCGCTCTCCGAGGCCGCGAGCCCCGCCCACACCGGACAAGCCCCGCCCCGCCGGCCTCCGAGCCCCGCCCCCCACGGCGGGCCCCGCCCTCACCAGGCAGTCGAGCCGCGCCACCGGCGGCTTGGCGCCCGGCCCCGCCCCCGCCCGCCGCGAGCCCCGCCCACACCGGACAAGCCCCGCCCCCGACGACGGGCCCCGCCCTCACCAGGCAGTCGAGCTGCGCCACCGGCGTCTTGGCGCCCGGCTGCCCCACGTCCCACACCTTCACGCAGCCCTTGCCGCCCGTGTACACGTGCTGCGTGGAGCCGCTGATGGTGACGGCGCAGACCACCTCGCCGTGCGCCAGCGTGTGCAGCTGCCGCGCGTGCCGCGGGATGCCCGCGCCCACCAGCGCGTCCGACGGGAAGGGCACCGGCTGCATCTGCCCGTCGGCGGACACGTGGAAGGAGTAGGCCCTGCGCCGGACGAGCGGGAGGCGGGCCGTGACGCGCGGGGAGGGGGGAGGGGGAGGGGGGGGGGGGGGGGGGGGGGGGGGGGGGGGGGGGGGGGGGGGGGGGGGGGGGGGAGGGACCCGCCCGCCCCTGCCCCACGCCCCCGTGCGTTAGGGGAAGGAACCCCGGGATCCCCGGTGCCCCGACAGTCCGCGGGGTAGCCCTCGCCCGGCGCCCCGCCCGGTGCCTGGTAGCGAGCACCCGGGGAGACGCCCGAGAATGGGACCCAGGAGCAGCCACCAGCCACAGGGGGCCGATTAAAGGTAAATACATTTACAACTGGAGTTCCTTAGTGGCAAAAGCCACAGGTGGCCGATGGCGATGGCAATCACCAGATGGCTCGTAGGTCCAGAACATTCCCACCGCGGCAGAAAGTTCCTGGGTACCGGGTCCATCTCGGTCCATACACTGTAGGGTGGGCAGCAGCACCCCGGCCCCCACCCACTAGGGCCCGGACGTGAGTGTGACAACCACAAATATCTCCAGAGGTGCCAAATGTCCTGGGGTGAGGGCGGGGAAGGCAAAATATCCCACCCCCCCAGCTGAGAAAGAGTGGTCTACATTTTGCTTGTTACACATCTCTCTATCTCTCTCCAGAGAGCTCCTCAGAGAGACCTTCTGGAATGGCGGCGGGGGAGCCCCAGCCCCCACCCCACAACGGGAGCCCCGAGCCAATACTCACGGCTTTCCGCCGGGGATAGTGGGCAGGGAGGAGGAGATGGATGACCCTCGGAGGTGCGGATGACACTCAAATGCCATCTGCCAAAATACCAGACGGGGTGTCACGGGGCAGGGGCCTCAAACCCACCTGTGCCTTCCCCCAGGCTCACCTTCCATATTTCTCTGTTTATCAGAGGATCCCCAATCTGTTCACTGGTCCCTCCCCAAGAGGCCAGAGATGCCCTATCCCCCACCCACACTGCAGCTAGGAGAGCGGAGGCTTTCACTTTGCAGGAACCCCAAAGCCTCTGCCCAGGGAATCCTAGAACCCCAGAGTCAGAAGGACCCTAAATGGGACACTCAGCCCCGTGGCTGGGGCTCTCTCTGCTCCTAACAATGCAGCACACTCACTGTTGCTTCCTCCGGTTATAGGTGCTTATCTGTATGAAGCTTGTGGGCCACTGAGACCCTTAGATCACCTTGCCACATGCACATGTACTTGCCAAGCTGGATTCCCATCCCTTTCCCTATTCCCTTGTCTCTCCTTATGCAAGTGGTTTCTCCTCCCGGCCCCCGGCCCCTGCACGCTGCTGGTACCTCCTGGTGCCCCCACACCCAGGACTCACCATGGGGGACCGTCCATACACTACAGAGCCGCTGACCTGGGGGGACAGGTGGAGGCTAACGTAGGAGCTGGGCACAGAGAGGTCGCCATTAAGGGCGCTGTGGGAGCTCAGGCTGAAGGACGTGGTGAAGGGACTGGACAGTGTCAGGGGGCTCCTCAGCGCTGAGTGAGGAGAGACAAAGATAGGTCTTCAGATACTTCGGACCCAGATCCAGCCTTCCTCGGCCTTGGCTGGCCATTCGGGGCTGCTGTGCTCTGACCCGGCACCCACCACAACCTTCCATGCTTCCAGATGTTTGAGAATATATTGTTCTCTCTGGCTGACATGCTGTTCCCTCTCCTTCCTCAGTTGCTGAACTCCTCCTCACCCTTCAAAACCCAGACCCGATGTCCAGCAGTATCTCAGGAACATCACTGAGCCTCCTCACCCCACCCCGGCCTCGAACCTTGCCCATGTTGGTTCCCTTCCTCTACCCTAGCCACCCACAAGGCTGGGAGTCTTGGGGTCTGGGCCTGCTCCCCTACCATCTGGGAGCTCCTCGAGGGCTGATTTCTTTGGGGGGCCCAAGACCAGCACACGGCTTGGTCATAACACAGAGAAGGAGAACACTGTCACCCCGGCGTTAATGATGGGGGACCTGAAGCTCAGGAAGGCTGAGCCACGTGCCGAAGGTTACACAGCTGCTGAGTAGCTCAGGCCGCCCTCAACCCGAGGCCGCGTGGCTCCAAAGCCTGACTTGCTCGTGCGCTAGGCTGAAGCTCTTGGGTAAATCATTGCCTCTCTGGGCCTCAGTTTCCCCACCCGTCAAGCCCAGTGAGGAGACCGAGGCCCAGAAGGAGTCAGCGTTGGGCTCAGAGGCGTGGAAGGGGCCAAGGCCATGCCCTAGCTGGATTCAAACCTCCTGCTTCCCTGACTCCCTACCATTTTCTAGAACCAACCCCCCCCCCAGAGACCTGTTCCAACAGGCCCCAGCAGACGCTCACCAACACTGTCCGTGCAAGGGGCTGGCTTGGCCGCAAGCTGGCGGAGGTGACCGGCTGAGCTGGGCCCAGGGGTGGACGCATCCTGGGGCGGGGAGGAGTCGCAGGACTTGGGGGCAGGAGTGCTGGCGGGAAGGTCGTTCTGGGGAGAAAGGTCAGGACTGATCACCCCCTGGCAGCTGGCACCTTGCAGCCCGCGCACGCGGGGGTGAGACGCTAGGTGGGAGGAGGGAGCGGGTGTATCAGAGCTAGGCCAGGGCACTGAGCAGCGCCCCCCTGCGGTTTCAGGGGGACGCCCGAGGGTCTGCACACGGGAGTGCCAGGTGCTCCTCTCAACAGGAAGGGGCGCGGCATCCGTGGGCAGGGCTGCACACTGGCGGGGAGGGGAGCCCACACCTGCTGCCTGCCAGGACCCTGCCTGTGTATAATAAGATACCCGGTTAGGAATGCGGGTGTGGACGGGTCTTGAGCAGGGGCACGCCTGCAGGGAGGGGGCTTGCGGGAAGTCGGGAGGTCGTCCCGGCCTTTGGTGCCAAGGAATGGGAAACTCCTGGGGCGGGTGAGCTCCCAGATGAAGGACCACCCCCAATACTGGTGCGCCCCGCCCTGCTCCCGGGGGGCGGGCTGTGCCCCCGCAGCTGTCTCTCTGGAGGGGAAGCGCGCCCCCATGGACCAGCTCCGCGCTCCGCCCTCTTCCTGCTGCACCTCCTTGGCCTTTCAAGGAACTTGCCATCCTTGTCCCGTCTTTCCACTAGACAATCCCACGGTTTGTGCCCGCCACACGCGCACGCCCACGACGGGGAGTGGGTGGCGACCACGTGGGACAGGGAGGCCTTGAGGGGGGCGCTTCTCCGGGAGAACAGAGTTGCCCCTCCCCCTCTGGTCTCTTGGAGTGGAGGAGGTCACCGAAGATGCCGCGGGAGCCCCAGCCTCTGCGGTTGCCATAGCAACCTGCAGGGAGGGGAGGCCTAGAAACCGACGCACTCTCTGGGTAAGTGCAGGGCAGGGGTCTGGGGAAGATTTGGGGGAGCGAGGGGCGGGACAAAGGACCCCAACTGAACGCCAGGGGGGTGAGCTCTTGGGGGGGCTCCTACACCTGGCACTGAGAAGATTGTTCCCATAGTAATCCTCTCGCCTTTCGGGGACAGGGACAGGGACAGGGACGACAGCTCAGGTGGGGCTGGTGTGTCTCCAGCTCCTCGCAAAGGCTTTAACACTTGCAGGGCTGGAGTTGCCCTGGAGAGCCTCCCTCCTCCAGCTCCCTGTGTTCATCGCCAAGGGGCTTCCTAGTTCTTGCAAGAGATGCTTGGTTTCTCCACAAGATGGTGAGTAGTCTTTTCCTATGTATTTAGGTCCCACAGGGCCAATCCGCTTGGGTTTGATACTCGGATAGAGGAGAGGCGGTGTTTCGGAAGGTGGCAAAGCATCTGAGCCTGGCTGGCTTTTCCCTGCTCCGCATCCAATGTCATGGCATCTATTTCCAGGTCCCCAGGATGAATAAAGTGAGTTTCAAGGCCTCCCCTGCTCCTTACCAGGACAAGCTCCTTGGCTCTGGGGAGTGGGGAGCCGAGGCTGGAGGCCAAGGACGCTGGACTGTCCACGAGGTCCCGACGGGCGGGGACGCAGATGGGTGCCTTTCCGCATGGGGTGGTAGCTGGGCTGGGGGGCTCCGAGGGTTGGTCCTGGGTTCGAGGAGGTGACGTTAAGTGGAGATGAAGTGGGCGAAGAAGGACAGCCCCTCTCTATACCCCTCCCGAACCCCATCCCAGGCTCCAGACTGGGCACCCACGGTCCACCTTGGGAGAATGAGGAACCCCCCGCCTCCATGCCTTACTTTCCTTATCTGTAAAACGGGACCGACAGTACCCAGCCCATAAGCACAGGGAGCAAAGGCTATGTCAGGGGTTGCTTTGGTCGCCCCCCATTGAGCAGATGGGGAAAAGTGAGACCACGGAAGGGGCCATATTTCCCCAGGCACACAGTGAGCCAGGGCTTGAAGCCACTTCTGCTGCCCATCCCCAGGGTCCTCTGGGGCTCAGTTTCCCCACCTGTGCTATAGGGAGGAGATCTGCCTGAGGTGTCCCCCTATCCCCTACTCCCCCTTCTTCCATGCCACCCTCATCCCAGCCATCCACAGAGGGGGTCCAGGACCCCCCCTTCCCTCTGGGACCCCCAACACTCGGGAAAACCTACCGCTCGCTGTGCCCAGACCTCCGAGTCCCAGAAGTCAGAGGCTGGACCCCGACTCACCTCGTCCACCACCAGGTTGTAATCGCTCTTGTCTTCGTCGCTCTCCTGGGGGGACACAGGGGATGGTGGCGGGAGAGCTTACCCTGGCCATCCCTCCCCCTCCTCGGCCCCTTACTCATCCTCAGGAGGTGGGGGCGTACACAGGGCCAGCCCCCCTCTGATCAGGATTCTGGGGCTTCAGAGGCCCGTTGGCTTGGTTCGGAAAGAAGGCTGCCCTTTGCCCAGTGCAGGGAGGGGAGGGAGGAGGGGGCTGGGGGTCCCCCGTGGAGAAACACGAGGGGGGTGGAGCACCTCCCAGTCCTCCCTGGGTCTCTGTTTCCTGCCCCTTCCACAGGAGGGCAGCCAGAGGGCCAGAGTCCTCCAGTCCTGCTCCACGGAGCCGATCAGCCTCCCAGGATGGTCCTTCTCAGGATGATCTGCCAGAGACCTCATCCCCCCCTTGGCCTCCTGGCCCTCAGCCTTGCCCCCTCAGGGTAGTCCTCCAAGCCCGCCCCGAGGGGTCTTCTTAACATCTGGCCCCACATGTTCTGCCTCCTTCCTTGGCTCCCCACTGGGAGAAACAGTGCGGTTGGGGCTGCCCTCTGGTCTAGCTGAAAAGCAAGGGAACCTTCCCACATCTTCCCAGCAGGGGGGCGTTTCTTCACCCCACCCCCATCCCCGTTCTCTTCTTGAAAACAAAATGAGCTGCTGACACCCAGAACAAGGCCCAAGAGCAGGGGCCTTTCCGAGAGACATAAGGACTGGCCGAGACTGGGCCGAGCCAGGCGGCCGGGACCAGGTTAAGGCTGTCCCTGCAGCTGGGACATGCTTCCCCAGCAGCCGCAGTCCCAGCCCCCACCCTCAGCCTGGCCCTGCAGAGGCAGAAGTGAGGGAGGGGGTCCCGCCCGCCCCCCAGCTTCCTGCAGCTGAGAGGCAGGGGGAGGAGGGATTCTAGCCGGCTGCTGCGCCAAAGCCAGGAGCTGGGCCTGGCCCCACAGGGGTCCCTCTGCTCCGTGCTCCCTGGGCACTGGGGAGCTATGGAAGGCTCTAGAGGGAGAGTCGTGGCCAGAGCTGGGCCCCAGAAGGCTGTGAGGGGCCGGGCTGGGGGCCCACCCCAGTCTTCTGCTTGCCCCTCACTTACATAAGGTCCCGACAGATCCTTGTCCTCAGCTCGCTGCTTCCCACTGCCCCCCGGGCCGCCCGGTCGCTCCTCTTCCGCCACACTCTCAGGGGGCGAGGGGGACACGCTCTGCAGAGAGACAAGGGCCGGGTGGGACAAAGAGTCAGGGTCCTGGGGTGCCAGACTTCAATCTGGCCGAGCCAAGACCGAGGGTCCCCAACACCGTTATGAGGATCAGTGCCCCAAGCTTCCCCATCTGGGAAATGGGACCTTCCAAGGGCAGACTCGATGCTAAATCCTTGACCTCACAGCAAGCTTGTGGGCAAGTGATGGTTAATCCCATTGTACAGACAGGGAGACTGAGCCCAGGGAGGACAGGGCTGTACAGTGAATTAGGGGCCGAGATAGGACTCTAAGCTAGCCCCCACACCCCAACTATACCTAGATCTCTATACTAGACCTCTGATAATAAAGTAAATCTCAAGTAAATGAATAAAATCTTAAAAAAATAATAAAATAAAAAAGAAAGAAATCTTAAAAAAAAAAAAAAGCAGGGGGTGCACCTGGTGG
Organism: Procyon lotor; assembly: GCA_028646535.1. NCBI lineage: Eukaryota > Metazoa > Chordata > Mammalia > Carnivora > Procyonidae > Procyon > Procyon lotor. The sequence continues at coordinate 9,171 of JAQQSY010003974.1, forward strand.
GCTCAGTCAATGGCGCGTGTGACTCCTGGCCCCAGGGTGGTGAGTTCGAGCCCCGCATTTGGTGTAGAGATTACTTAAAAATAAAATCTTAGGGGTGCCTGGGGGGCTCAGTGGGTTAAAGCCTCTGCCTTAGGCTCAGGTCATGATCTCAGGGTCCTGGGATCTAGCCCTGCATTGGGCTCTCTGCTCAACGCGGAGCCTGCTTCCCCCTCTTTCTCTGCCTGCCTGTCTGCCTGCTTGTGATCTCTCTCTCTCTGTCAAATAAATAAATAAATAAAATCTTAAAAGAAAAAAAAAGGAAAGGAAGGAAGTTGAGACGTGACAACGTGGAAAGCTGACCACATGTATCACCGAAATAAAAAAGCAAGTGTGGCGAGAGGCAGTGGCCTTGACCTTTCTCTGAGACTTGCGCAAGTGGCCTTGCCCGCCTGCACCTGGGTTCTCAGCTGTGAAGTGGGGCCGGAGCAGCACCCGCCCCAGGGCTGCTGGGAAGACCCGGGGAGCCGTGGACCTGAGCCAGCCCCCGGCCGCCTGCGCTCCCCAGAGGAACCGGCCCGTGTGTGTGCTGATAGAGAATCCCACACCACAGGCCAGGCTCTCCCCCTCTGCCCTGAGGGGCCACCAGCTGGGCGGCTGAGCAGCATCCCGGCCCCCCACCCCCTCGATGCCAGGCGCTCCCCCGAGAGTCACAGATGTCCCCACACAGGGGCTGGTGTCCCCCGAGGGGGCAGAACGTCTCATTTGAGACGCCATTCTTTTCTCATATCAAGTGGGGGCACGCCTGACACCGGGGAGAAGTCTCCCTTCAAATGGACGACAGGAGTTGTTTTAGGAAAGGGGACTTGGACAGGGCGGGGTGGGAGGATGCTCAGGGCAAGGGCCAGGGGAGCCACGGTTCCTTTACTGGGTTGAGCAGCATCCCCCGAAGCTCCGTGTCCAGCCAGAAGCTCCGAATGGGACCTTATCTGAAAATAGGGTCTTTGCAGGAGTGATTGGTTTCGTTGAGGGCGCGCTGGATCGGGGTGGGCCCTGGAGCCACAGGATTGGTGCCCTTAAAAGGGGAGGGACGCACGAGACACAGGGGAGAAGCCACGTGAGGACGAGGGTAGACGCGGAGCGAGGCAGTCCCGAGCCACGGAGCCCCAAGGATGACCAGAGGCGGGGCAGCTGGAAGAGCCCAGGAAGCATCCTTCCCTAGAACCGCTGGAGGGAGGCCCCCACCCTGCTCACACCTCCATTTCAGGATTCTAGCCTCCCGAACCGGGATGGAATAAATTCACGGCGTCATAAGCCACGCAGGGCGGCTACTTTGTCCCAGCAAGCCCGGGAAACAAACACGGTCCCTCTACTACACATCCCGCTCCCCGGAGGAACTGTCTCCTGTTAAATAAACAGGGCCAGCGGGCAACTGGCAACGTTTATCAAACACGTAATCTCCGCCTGGGCAGAGGCATCCGCAGGAGCCAAGGCTGGGGACATTCTCGTGTCCCCCCCAAAGGTGTTCCTGTGAAGATGTCCACCGGAGCCATGTAAGACCCAGAGCGGGGGGCACAGACTGCTGCCTCTCGTCCACTTGGGCTTGAACATACGTGAACATGCCTGTTACATATAACAGAGAGAGGGACAGACCGGTCCCCACCACTGTGCTCAAGATCTGGGCCTCCAGCTTCGCATCTGCCAAATGGGACCTTCGGAGGGCGGACCCAAGGTGGTCGTGCGCACCACGGATGGTGGTGCCCTGCGCGGCGCGGGCACAAGCTGGGACGAGCTCTACAAGCAAAATGCATCTGGATCTTGGAGCTTGGCTACCGTAAAAGGAACGCCACCTGTGCCGTTAATAATTTGTGCATGTGCCGTAGGTGCTGAAATATTCTGGAAACACGGCGCGAAGTACAATAGACTCTTGGAGCTCACTGCCTCTGTTTACCTTTTTAAATGGGGCTCCTGGAAAATGTGCAATCACATAGCGGATCGTCACGCAACTGTGTAGACCCGTACGGGCGCATGCGCATCGCGCACACACAGAAAACACGAGAAGCCGAGTCAACGCGGGGGGCGGGGGTTGACCTGTGTCCGCTTTCCTGCGTCGGACACTGTATTTTATACAAGACTTTACCGTTGGGGGAGGCTGGGCAGAGGGTGCCGGGGGCGTCCCTGTACTTTTCTTTGTAACCTCTTTGTGCATTTGTAATTGTCCCCAAATTAAACAATTTTTTGAAAAACGACACACAGACTCTGTCGGGCAGCACTGCGATAGATCATCCTGGGGGGATGATGGATACGCGTCCCACGCCTTCGTTTATCCAACTGCAGAAAAAGAAAGCTCTAGCCTGAGGGGCATCTCCCACAACCGAGAGGCTCGAGGCAACCCAGCCGCACGCACGAGGGGACACGGACGTGGGTCTTGTTCTGAGGACCCCATCAGCTCAGAACCGCCAGCTTCAGCCGCGGGCAAGTACAAAGCAAAGATCCCCCAAGTTCCCGGACGCCCTTCAACTTACCCTGCTCGGGGCTCTCTCCACTGGCAGGTTGGGGGGGCCAAGAGAAAGACGACAAGATGAGGGCTTCCTAGCCCGTGGTGCCAGAGGGCACACACCCCTCCAGAGTTTCTAGAACCCTCTCCCCAGCTCAGAACCTCCCTTCTCCTTCCAACACCCCGGCAAAGAAGTGGATTGTCCCTCTCCGGAACCATTCGGATAGATGCCCAGAGACGGGCAATATCCCCAAGAACACACAGCCACTGGGGAGAAAGGCTGACCCCCAGGGTCCTGCAGGCCCTGTCATTCACTCCCTCACACTTCAGTGAGTCTGGTGCTCTGGACAGGGCGGCCCGCCAGTCCCCCTCCCCACCCTCGTCCCCCGGCCCCTGCCACCCTGTGCTGCCCGCTCACCTCTGGGTCCCTCGGCCTCCCCACCTGCCCGGTCTTCCTTGGCGGCCGCAGCCAGCTGAGCCTGAGCGGCCAGAGCTCCGGACAGGGCCAGCAGCCCCGTGGCACCGCTGCCCACCAGGCCAGCAGGGCGAGGGGTGAGGGGCACAGGGGGGGCGTGGTGGGACAGCGGCTGGAGCTGCTGCTGCTGGAGAGAGGAGGGGTGGGCCAGGGCCAGGGCCAGGCCATAGCCCGGCGGTGCCCCGGGCCCCAGGGGGTGGGGCCGCGCAGTGCCAGAGCCGGCGCAGAGGGGGCGCCCCAGAGTCTCCGGGGAGGCCAGAGCCCAGGCCAGCTGCCCACCCGGCACCCCAGCTTGAGCACCTGCTGGGTGCCAGGGCCCGGGGGACGGGGTGTCCCTGGGGCAGGAGAGGGGCAGGGGGGGACTCACCCCGATGAGGCTGTTCAGCTCCCCCACGGTCACCTGCTTGGCCCGCTCCACGGCCTGTAGCACCTGCTGCTGATGCTGAGAGGTGGGGGTACCGGAAAGGGGGTGCTTGGGCTCTCTGTCAGCTGGGCGCCCC
>JAQQSY010003975.1:0-12618 GCA_028646535.1 Procyon lotor
CTTTCAGCTCAGGTCATGATCTCAGGGTCCTGGGATCGAGCCCCACATCAGGCTCTCTGCTCAGTGGGGAGCCTGCTTCCCCCTCTCTCTCTGCCTGCCTCTCTGCCTACTTGTGGTATCTCTCTCTGTCAAATACATAAAATTTAAAAAAAAATAGAGTGTATAAAATTAGGTAGCCAGCCTCCAGACAAAACACTCTTAAATAAAATAAATACATTCCTTCCAACTCAGAAGTGGGAGGTATTAAGAAAGGGGAGTTGAGGTGATGTAACTTCGAAACCCAGTTCTTCCCCAATCTGGGGAGGGTCATCTCACACTCAAATCTCTTTTCTTCCCCCAAATAAATGGTAATAACCAATTCTCAATCGCCCAGATGTGCAAAAGTACACCAAATGCTTGCTGAGTGCTTAGTATAAGCTAGTGCCTATGTCTTAGTCATTTCATTCCATCGGAACTCTACCAACTAGATAATATCTAGTCTATATTATAACCTCACTTTGGAGATAAGGATACTGAAATTTAGAGAGCTTATGTAATTTGCCCAAAGCCACATGAGCCAGGGTTCAAACACAGAATCTAGAGTCTGTGTGGCTACCATCAAATGCTGTCATTGCACCGAACAAGCTGAGAGCCTCCTGGGCAGAAATCAGAGTGCATACGAAGATGCTTACCACACGGGTGCATCTGCAGGAAAAAAGACATTGATGTTAAGGTAGTGCAAGAAGGAAGAAATAAGACTGTGTTGCCAGGGTCAAAAAGGCTTCTGAGAAGAGAGGTATGGAAATGGGGCTGAAGAAGCAAATACATGGGATTTCATGTGGCAGAGAGAGTGAAGACCTTCCAGGTGGAGGAACGGGGGTGAACAAAGGCATGGAGGCAACTATCCGGTGTACTTGGAGAACATCACTGTTGTGCTTTACTAAAGGAGTGTGACAGAGGCATGGGGATTAGCTCCAGGGAAGCAGAGAGGAGCGACAAAGGCCTGAACCAGCTGGTAATTGGAGGAAGAGAGAGTAGGAGAGAAATTTGGAGACATTAACTAAGGAAAAATGCTGAGAATTTGGTTCCTTTTTAAGGCTGTGTCTAATTCAGCTTTGTTTTGGGAGCCCCTAGCTTTCCTTCTGGCACGTGGTACACTCTAAAGTCACATTTGCTGAATGAATAAAGGGGAGAAAATGCCAGAAAGAACCAAAGATGGGAGAGGAAGTAGACGAGGTATAAATAAGTCAATAGATGCTATAAAAGAATCTTGAGGTTTCATATATGAGTAAGTGGTGGACCCGTGAACTTGAATAGAAAAGTCAAGAAGAGAAACTGGCTTGGAGGGTTGCCAGGCCAGGTCACAAGGTTCTGGTGAAGGCAAAAGCGAACGAGGTTAGTAGGACAACTCTGTAGCTCTATCTGAGGTCTACATGTTTGCATTTATTATTCCCTGTGTTGTGCATTCATTCAAAAAATAGTGTTTATTGGATATTGACCATATGCCAGACAAAAACACTTAGGCTTATTGATTCATTTTATCCTCATGGCAATCCTATGAAGTTATGTTATAACTGTGTAACTACTATCTGTGATTAGTGGACTAATAGCCACCCCTCGGATGCCCATATTTCAATCTCCAGAACCCATAAGTATGGTATGTTATATGGCAAAGGAGAATTAAGCTGCAGATAGAATTAAGATCACTAATCAACTGACATTGAAATAGTGAGTAGCCTGGGTTAACAGGTGAGTCTCATATAATCGTTAGGACCTTTAAAAGGGGGAGTGTCGGGGGGAAGCAAAAGGGCAGGCAGAGTCAGAAAGAGGCGGAACACCAGGCTGGGGAAAATGTCAAAGCTCAATCTGCCATCGTTAGCTTTGAAAATGGAAGGGAGTTCTAAGTCAAGGAGCAAGGACGTCGGCAGCTTCTAGAAGCTGGAAAAAGCAAAGAAACAGGTTATCCTCTAGCTTCTAGAAGGAACCCAACCTGCTGACACATTGACATTAGCCTGGTGTAAAAGATCTATTTTGGACTTGGGACCTCCAGAAATGTAAGACGATACATTTTTGTTGCTTTCCGCCCTCAAGTGTATGTTACTTTGTTATAGCTGCAATAGAAAATTAATGAACTACTCTGTATTTTTAAGAAAAAGTCTATTATGTATCTTGTAAATTTTTACTTTAGAGATAAGGAAAGGGGCACAGAAAAACTGTTGTTATCCAAATTTTGATTACTTAACACTGTTCTTTCGTGAGGGCTTCCCTGTCTTTCTCACCTCTCTGGCCACCTCCGGTTTCTTGCAAGTTCCTTTACTCATAACTGGTCCCTAAGTGGTAGTGTTTCTCAGGGATTTCTCCTGCATAGTTTTTTCTGTTTGAATATTTTCCCCAGGTGATCTTGTCCATTCCTAGGGTTTTAAATACTGTTTATAACCTGATTACTCCCAACACCATACTTCTAACTTTGTCCCCTCCTCTGAGCTCCACAGTAGTAAGCTTGTCATCTGCTGGCTTGACATCTTTGTTTGGGTTGCTTGCAAACATTCCAAACCTAACATATGTTCGAAACAATCCTTTTCTACCACAAAATGGCTCCCCACTCCCACGTTCAATTACACTTATCTCAAGCAAAAAAAAAAAAAAAGGAGTCAAGCTTAAGTCCTCTGTCTCTCCCTCCGCCTCCACGTTCACCCCACCAGTAACCTATCCATGTCTTTCTCTGCCTTCACTACTACCAGCCTGGCCCAAGCCACCACCACTTCCTACCTCGAAAGCCACAGTATCTTCCCCAAAGCCTCTCTGTGTCTATCCTTGTTCCTCCGTGGATCTGTTTTCTTCACCACAATGAGTGTCCTTCTTAGTCAGTAAATCAGATCTTGTCGTGTCCCTGCTTAACACCTTTCAGTGGTTTTCCATTCTACTTAGAATAAGATCCAAACTCCTTTTCAGGGACTCCTCGAGCCCTGCACCATCCAGCTCCAGCTTACCTTGACAGCCTCACCTGTCACCCCTTCGCCTCATTCATTCACCTTTTCCCAACCCACCTGTTTTTCTCTGAAGTTGATCTCTGAATTCCTTGCCTTAAGAGCTTTGCATCTGCGGCTTCCTATTCACGGAGCACATGTGAGCGTGCATACACACATGCATATATACATCTGTCACCTATATATTTACCCATTCTTCAATGTTCAGATTACATGTTTCCCTCTTACAAACGTTGACAGCAAACCACATATTTGGTTTGTTCAAAGCATCTTTACTCGGCCCCCCTGCCCCTCTCCAACCTGATTCTCTATCCTAGCCCCTATTTGTTTCCTTTTAACACTTACTGCAACTTGCAGTAATTCGTCACTTTAATGACTTGAATTTTTTGCTTTTTGTCTTTCCAGTATGTTAGTTCCATAAGGTCAGGAACTGTGTCTGCCTTGGTTACCAGTGTAATTCCAGAGCACTATGCTTGACCCATAGTAAATGCTCAATAAATATTTGTTAACTATTGAATTGTATATACAAAGGAATGTTTAAAATGGTACTTATATTCTCTGTATCATTATCTATAGCATATCTACAGTAATGCTTCAACTACTTAAATGGTAAATTTGAATTTAAATCAGTAACTGATCATTAGCCTGTTGAATTTATATTTTATAATATCCTTTTATTCCATTTATTGTGCTTATCTATACACTAAATCAACTATGCATTTAAAAGTTCATGTCATAAAAAATCTTAAATTTTAAATGTCATGTTATGACAAATTTGATATATGTGTGTGTGTGTGTATAGTTTTTTCCCTAAAAATTCTGAATCAATTAGCTTCTTTTGACCTTTTTACTTATCGTAAAATCACACGGTACAGAGTAAGAAAATATATATATTTAGAATAGATCCAATCAGCACACAACAGCATATTTTTTCCCCAGAGCTGGAGGTACTAATGAGAAGTTTATGTGCCAGATAGGGTTTTTAGGAAATCCCCAATGAGAAATAAAAACTAAGATCTAAATTATTCAAATCATGTGTAGCAAATGACTAATGCTTCTCAACTAGATGTTCGGAGATAAGCAACAAATGATAAAACATAGTGACAGGCAGATGAAGTAATAATGTTGATACATTTAACCCTAAGTAAGGCTATATTTGTAGTTAGAAAGGAGCCTACTCCTTTGAAAAATATGTGGAATGAGAAACACCTTCATTCTTCCTCCACACTTCATCAAAGCAACGTATTCCCAACCCCCCAAAGATGACAAATGGAGATGTGTGATCTGTTAGTTTGAAGGATAACATTCAATTCAATCAATAAATTTTTATTTTGAGGCTACAGGATGTTAGGTATTCACGAAAATAAGCAAGATTCATGAGTCACTATACCTGGCTTTTCTAGGTTATAATCTTTTTTGAAAAAAAACAAGACAAAATATGTAGAGCCAACCAAAAACCCATCAGGATCAGAGGTTGTACAAAACCATGCTCTGACTCCATATGTTCCTTCGAGAGACAAATATGTCAAATTCTGGCTCTAAATCTTCACCAGCTGCACAGCTTTTGTGAAGCTTTGCAACCTCTGAGCCCCGGTCCCTTCTCCATTAGAAGGGGATTGTAGAAGCACACTCTGCCTCATAGGGTCATGATAGGGTAAAATGAGATTATCTTGGTGGAGTGCTCAACATTGAGCATAGCACCAAGTAAGCACTCATTAAACATTAGCTACTGTTATGACTATTTTAGCCTTTTGTTAGTTATATAAGAAATTGCTTCTATAAATACAAATGGAGAAAAGCCTTTGTTGAAAAGTATTATTTGCAAACTGTGTCATTTGTTGTAAAGGATTTATCACAAACTTGCTAACATTGTTGGTATGAATCCCACTATCATTTCTGCCAGGAGTTTGCAACCCTGAGGTGTTGATTTCTGGAGTTCAAGATTCTTTTTTTAGATGGCTTTTTTTTTTTTTTAATTAAACACTCCCCCAAGCAAGTGGTACTGGAATCTTATTTATGATCACATGGCCTAATATAAAAATATTCAACAAAACCTTACTTATTTTGAAGGATACAAAATGTCACACAGAACACTTGCACATTTAGTCCTTGCATCCTGTACACACACACACACACACACACACACACACAATCTGTCTGCCCTGGAGAGAAAGCATGCATACCAAAAACTACATTATAAATCAGTAAAGAAGTATATATCATTTTATTTGGGAATTCTTCCTCTCTCGTGGCTTTAACTACGAGACTGATGACTCCCAAATCCGTACCTGGAAATTTAACCTCTCTTCTGGGCCATTGTAGGTTCAAACACCTGGGTAGCTCCAATAATGAAGCATGTACAGAGCTGTACGCACCATCTTGCTGCCTGGTATCTACTTCCCCTCCTTTATTTTTTTTTTTTTTTTTTAAAGATTTTATTTATTTTGACAGAGAGAAACACAGCGAGAGAGGGAACACAAGCAGAGGGAATGGTAGCAGGAGAAGCAGGTTCCCCGCCGAGCAAGGAGCCCGATGCGGGGCTCGATCCCAGGACCCTGGGATCATGACCTGGGCTGAAGGCAGACGCTTAATGACTGAGCCACCCAGGCGCCCCTACTTCCCCTCCTTTATTACTACTCATCAACCAGTCAGGCAAAGAACTGAGAGCCTAAGAGACTCTTCCTCCCTTCTCCCTAAACACCATCAATCCTTCAGTTCCTGATTTTACCTTCTACGTTTTCTTCACTCTATCCCTTCCTCTGCGCTGATATCCTCATATTGATTTGGGGTCTTCCTTTTCTCTCCTGTATATTAAAGCTAGTAAATTGGTCTCCCTACCCTGTTCTACCCCCTTCCAAATCCTCTACACCAGGCAAAGTCCTCTATCTGACAATTAAGCCTCATCTCCTCCGTTTAATACCCTTTCATGTCTCAGTGCTGTTTAACGACTCCCCAGTCTTGGCATTTACTCAGTTATTTGATTAATTTTTACTGACTGCCTACTCTGAAATAGTAGTGTTAGAGGTACTAGAAGAATACTAAAAAAAAGCCCAGGTAAGATTCTTAAGTTCATAACCAGATAGCCTAAGAGACCGCCCCCCCCCCAAAAAAGTAAATGCCTATTATAATTTCAGGTAATGATAATCCACATGAAAAAAGGTAAAGCAGGATATGAGGATAGAGCCAGATGAAGATCACTATTTTAGGTAGAGTAAGTAGAGAAGGTTTTTCTGAAGGGAGGTCTCTTAAGCAAAGATTTTAATGAAGTTAAGAGATGAACACTTTAAAAATCGAGACCAAAATGTCTCAGACAAAAGAAACAATGGAACTCTCCTGAGCCTGGAAAGCTCGAGGAAGAGACAGAAAGCCAGTGTGGCTGAAAGAGAACGTGCAAAGTGGAAAGTGATAGTATGTGGATGAATAGACAGGCCAGGCGTATGTTGTAGGGCTTTGTAAACTACACCAAAGATCATGATTTAGTCTAAGAATAATAGAAAGTCCCTGAAAGGTGCTTTTTAAAGTCGGATATATCCTGAGGTATAATTTACATACCAAAAAAATGTATCTTTTCTAGGTATACCATTCAATGAGCTTCAACATGTTTTGAGCAAACCCCCACCTCCACCATCAAGATAGGAACATTTCCATCCCCAAAAAGTTCTCTTGTGCTCCCTTGTAAGCAGCCTCTCCCTCATTCTCAGACTCCATTAACTTCTGATCTATTTTCTGTTCCTGTAGTTTGCATTTTTAGGATGTCCTACAAATGGAATCCTACCATGCCTAGATTTTTGCCTCTACCTTCTTGCACTTACTATGATGTATTTGAGATTCATCTCTATCTACACATGTATCAGTAGTTTGTAGTTTTATCCCAAGCAGTATTTGTAGTCTTATCCCCAAGTAGTATTCTATCTGGGATGTGCCATAGTTTGCCCAGTTGATGGACATTTAGGTTGTTTCCAGTTGAGGGTGATTACAAATAAAGCTAATACAAATATTCACATAACGGTATTTTTGTGGGTGTATGTTTTCTATTGGGGAGATATCTAGGAATGGGATTGGGAGGTCTAATGCTAAGTGTATGTTTAATTATACTCTCTAGCTCCATTCATGTAGTTGCAAATGACAAGATTTCATTCTTTTTATGGCTGAATAATATCCCACTGTGTATATATATCTTTATCCATTCATCTATCAATGGACACTTGGGCTGCTTCCATATCTTGGCTATTTTATCCCTTGAATTAGTGCTTGTATCCCTTTGAGTTAGTGTTTTTGTATTCTTTGGGTAAATACTCAGTAGTGCAATTGCTGGATCATAAGGTAGTTCTATTTTTAACTATTTGAGGAACCTCCATACTATTTTCTAGAGTGGCTATACCAGTTTCCATTCCCACCAACAAGCAAGAGGGTTCTCCTTTCTCCACATCCTTGCCAACACCTGCTGTTTCCTGTGTTGTTGATTTTAGCCATTCTGACAGATGTGTGGTGGTATCTCATTGTAGTTTTGATTTGCATTTCCCCGATAATGAGATAAACTCATGCGCCTGTTGGCCATGCAGATATCTTCTTTGAAACAATGTTTATTCATGTCCTCTGCCCATTTTTTAACTGGATTATTTGGTTTTGGGGTGTTGTTTTGTAAGTTCTTTGTATATTTTAGATACCAACCCTTTATCAGATATATCACTTGCAAATATCTTCTCCCATTCCATAGGTTATATTTTAGTTTTGTTGATTGTTTCTCTTCACTGTGCAGAAGCTTTTTATTTTGATGTAGTCCTAATAGTTTATTATTTTTGTTTCCCTTGCCCAGGAGACCTCTAGAAAAAAGTCGCTATGTCTGATGTCAGACATTACTGCCTGTGTTCTCTTCTAGGATTTGATGGTTTCAGGTCTCAAATTTAGGTTTTAAATCCATTTGGAACTTATTTTTGTGTATGGTGTAAGTCCAGTTTCTTTTGAATGTTGCGGTCCAGTTTTCCCAGCACCATTTGTGTTTTGTTGTTTGTTGTTGTTGTTGTTGTTGTTGTTGTTTCAAAATATGGAACGCTTCACGAATTTGCGTGTCATCCTTGCGCAGGGGCCATGCTAATCTTCTCTGTATCGTTCCAACTTTAGTATATGTGCTGCCGAAGCGAGCACCCAGCACCATTTGTTAAGGAGACTTTATTTTTCCCATTGGACATTCTTTCCTGCTTTGTTGAATATTAATTGACCATGTAGTTGTGGATTTATTTCTGGCTTTTCTGTTCTATTGACCTTTGTGCTGGTACCATACTGTTTTGATTACTACAGCTTTATAATATAACTTGAAATCTGTAATTTTGATACCTTCAAAATTTGATACCTTTTTCAAGATTGCTTTGGCTATTTGGGGTCTTTTGCGATCCAAACAAATTTTAGAATTGTTTGTTCTAGTTCCATGGAAAATGCTGCTGGTACCTTAATAGGGATTGCATTAAATGTATATATTGCTTTGGGTAGTATTAACAATGGGGTTTTGAGTATTGGGTAGCTGAACAATGTTTGCTCTTCCAATCCATGAGCATGGAATGTTTTTCCATTTGTGTCCTCTTCAATTTCTTTCATAGTGTTCTGTAGTTTTCAGAGTACAGCTCTTTTACCTTTTTATCTAGGTTTATTCCTAGGTATCCTATTATTTGGGTGCAATTATAAATGGGATTATTTCCTTAATTTCTTGTTCTGCTGCTTCGTTACTGGTGACTAGAAATGCAACAGATTTCTGTACATTGATTTTTGTATCCTGCAACTTTACTAAATTCGTTTATCAGTTCTAGTAGTTTCTTGGTGGAGTCTTTCAGGTTTTCTACATACAGTATCAGGTCATCTGCAAGTGGTGAAACTCTTACTTCTTCCTTACCAATTTGGATGCCTTTTATTTCTTTTGGTTGTCTTATTGCTGTGGCTAGGGCTTCCACTACTATGTTGAATAAAAGTGGTGAGAGTGGATATTCCTGTCTTATTTCTGACCATAGAGGAAAAGCTCTCCATTTTTCCCCATTAAGAACAATCTTAGCTGTGGGCTTTTTACCTATGGCCTTTATTATGTTGAGGTCTGTTCCTGCTAAACCAACTTTGTGGAGGGTTTTTACCATAAATGGATGTTATATTTTGTCAAATACTTTTTCCACATCTATTGAAATGATCATATGATTCTATGATTCTTGTCCTTTCTTTTACTAATGTATGTATCACATTGATTTGATTTGCAAATATTGAAGCACATTCGCAACCTAGGAATAAATCCTAATTGCTCATGGTAAGTGATTTTTTTTCTAATGTGTTGTCGGATTTGGTTTAATATTTTTTTGAGGATTTTTGCATCTTTGTCAGAGATATTGACTGGTAGTTCTTTTTTAGTGGTGTCTTTATCTGGTTTTGGTATCAGGGTAACACTGGCCTCATAGAAAGAATTTGGAACTTTTCCTTCTTTTTCTATTTTTTGGGATAGTTTGAGAAAATAGGTATTAACTCTTCTTTAAATGTTTGGTAGAACTTGCTTGTGAAGCCATCTGGTGCTGGACTTTCATTTGTTAGGAGTTTTTTGATCACTGATTCAGTTTCTTTGCTGGTTATTGGTCCGGTCAAATTTTTTATTTCTTCATGATTCTGTTTTGGTAGTTTATATGTTTCTATGAATTTATTTCTTGTAAGTGGTCCAATTTGTTGACATATAGTTTTTCACAATATTCTCTTATAATTACATTTCTGTAGTGTTATTATTTCTCTTATTTGTGATTTTTGAGTCCTTTCTCATTTTTTCTTTAAGTCTGGCTAGAGGCTTATCAATTCTACTGATTTCCACGCCCCCCGCCCCCAAAGAACCAGCTCCTGGTTCCATTGATCTGTTCTATTTTCTTTTTTTAATTTCTATATCATTTATTTCTGCTCTAATCTTTATTTCCTTTCTTCTGCTGGTTTTAGGGTTTGTCTCTATTTTCTAGTTCCTTTGGATGTAAAATTAGGTTGTTTATTGGGATTTTTCTTGCTTCTTGAGATAGGCCTGTATTGCTATAAACCTCCTCCTTAGAACCAATTTTGCTGCATCCAAAAGGTTTTGGACCATTGTTTTCATTTTCATTTGTTTTGATGTACTCTTTCTTTTATTTCTTGGTTGACCCATTCATTGTTTAGTAGCATGTTATATAACTTCTGTGTATTTGTGGTCTTTCCAGATTTTTTCCTTGTGGTTGACTTCTAGTTTCATAGCAATGTGGTCAAAAAAGGTTCATGATATGACTTTAGTCTTCCTGAATTTGTTGAGGTTTGTTTTGTGGGGTAATATGTGATCTGTTCTGGAGCATGTTCCATGTGTACTTGAAAAGAATGTGTATTGTACTGTTTTAAGATGGGATGTTCTGAATATATCTGTTAGCTCCATCTGGCCCTTTCTTCCTTGTTGATTTTCTGTTTAGATGAAACAGATCTGTTTCATCTGTAGATGTAGATGATCTGTTCATTGATGTGAGTGGAGTGTTCAAGTACCCTACTACTATTATCAATTAATTCCTTTATGTTTGTTATTAATGGTTCTATGTATTTAGGTGCTCCTATGTTGGGTGCATCAATATTTACAACTGTTTTATCTTTTTGTAGGATTTCCCCTTTATTATTATATGGTGTCCCTCTCTGTCTCTTGTTAGAGTCTTTGTTTTAAAATCTAGTTTTTCTGATATAAGTATTGCTACTCTGGCTCTCTTTGACATACTTTTTCATGATAGATGTTTCTCTATCCCTTCACTTTCTCTATCCCCTCACTTTCAACCTTCATGTTTGTTTAGATCTGAAATGAATCTCTTTTAGGCAGCATAGAAGTATGTCTTGTTTTTTATCCATTCTGTCACCTTGTGTCCTTATATTAAAACATTTAGCCCATTTACATTCAAAGTAATTATCGATATGTATTTATTGCCATTTTATTGTTTTGTGGTTGTTTCTGGAGATTTTCTCTGATTGTTTCTTGTCTTTCTCTCTTGTGGTTTGCAACTTTTTTTTAGTGATATATTTGGGTTTGGATTTCTTTCTCTTTATTCTTTGCATATTTATTAGTGGCTCTTGATATATGGTTACCATAGGTTTGTATGTAAACTCTCCTGCATGTAGTAGTCTGTATTAAGTTGATGGTCATTTAAGTTTGAACCCATTCTTCAGTCCTCTCCTCACCACATTTTAGGTATATGTTGTCCTGTTTTATATCCTTTTATTTTGTGGGTTCCTTGACTGATTTTTTTTTTTTTTTTTTTTTTTTTTACGGAAGTATTCATTTTTACTGCTTTTATGTTTCCTTCATATTGTTACTTTGGTCTCTCCTTTCCATTGAAAGAGTCCCCTTTCCATTTTTTTTTTTTTTTTTTGTCTAGGAAACTTTAGTCTGAATGATAACTTTGCTGGAAAGAGGATAGTTGGCTGCAGATTTTTTCCCATTCAGCACTTTGAAGATACCATGCCAGTCCTTTCTGGCTTGCCAAGTTTCTGTTGAAAAATCTCCTGCTAGCCTTACAGGTTTTCCCTTGTAAGTTACTGTTTTTTTTCTTGCTGCTTTTAAATTTTTTCTTTTGTCACTACGTTCTGCCAATTTAATTGCAATATGTGCTGGTGTGGGTCTGCTTTTGTCAATTTTGATGGGAGTTCTCTGTGCCTCCTGGATCTGGATATCTGTGTTCTTCCCCAGGTAAGGAAAGTTTTCTGCTATTTCTTCAAAAAATTTGCTGCCCCTTTTTCTCTCTTGCATCTTCTGGGACTCCTGTAATGATTCTAATTTTGCATAATTCTTTTTTTTTTCTCTTTTATTTAGCTTGATTACAAATTCTAATTATGTGTTCTAATTTTGCATAATTCTTTTTTTCCTTTTATTTAGCTTGATTACACTAGGTCATTCCTCTGTTTATTCCATCTTGCTGTTCATTCCATCAAAGATGTTCTTCACTTCACTTACTGAGCTCTTTATCTCTGCTATGTTGTTTCTTATCTCTGTGTTAAAGGTCTCACTTATATCTTCTACTCTTCCTCAAGTTCAGTGAGTATCCTTATAAACATCGCTTTAAGCTTTTTGGTTCCAGAGGTGGCAGGGCTGGACCAACAGCACCCACCTCCTGGCTTTCCTCGCCTCTGCTCCACTATCTTCCCATTGCTCTATCTGCCCCACCACCCATGACAGAACAAGCCATCTCCTTCCTCAAGGACTTTCTGACTGGAGGCATCGACACTGCCATCTCCAAGACGGCTGTGGTCCCAATCAAATGGGTCAAGCTGCTGCTGCAGGTGCAGCAGGCCAACAAGCAGATCACTGCTGATAAGTAGTACAGGGCCATCACGGACTGAATTGTGTGGATCCCCAAGGGGCAGAGTGTGCTGTCCTGAAGGGGCAACCTAGCCAACATCATCTTCTTGCCCACACAAGCCCTCAATTTTGCCCTCAAGGATAACTACAAGCAGATCACCTGAGGGTCATGGACAAGCGCACACAGTTCTGGAGGTATTTTGTAAACTGCCATTTTTATGTTGTCTTTCCACTCAGGCTGCTATCTTTTTAAGAGTGGCAACCCAGTGATCACTTGCCCTCCTGACTTGCCCAGAGCCGAGTCAGCTGACTTTTAAAGCCCCAGGCTCTAAGTTCCAATGGTTCTAC
>JAQQSY010003976.1:0-12617 GCA_028646535.1 Procyon lotor
GGGGCTCGATCCCAGGACCCTGAGATCACGACCTGAGCCGAAGGCAGGGGCTTAACCCACTGAGCCACCCAGGCGCCCTAAGAGTTAACATTTCTGAGTGAAATACACCCAGAATGATCTCCATGGCAAAGCTGGCCCTCCCAAGAAAAGACTTGGCCAGAACCTTATCCCAGGGAGGGAAGACATTCCTCCAAGCTTGTCTAACCCAAGTAGGGAACAAATGGGGTCAACCACACCCAGGGCTTCAAGCAGATCAGGATGCTGTGGCTAGATGGGGCTTAGGGAGCCAAGGACAGTGTGTGATAGCAAACGTCTCAACCCCAAGACACGGGCCACTGAAGTCAGAGGCTTACCTGGAACATCAGTAGCATCTTAGCATAATGACAGTGGTTACAGAGAAATGACACTGACAGTCCCTGAGGAGGACTCTCAGGGAGACCAAAGCGAGACAGAAGAACAGACAGACAAACAAACAAGCACAAAGACACCAGGAGTGGGCATTCTTTAGCATCCACCACACCAGCACAACTCTCAGGAAGGTTAACCTAAGTCCTCATGCCAGAGGTCCATGTGTCTCAGATTATTTCCTGATCTGCCACGTCCGACTTCAACAAGAAGGTACACGGCATGAAAAAAAGCAAGAAAAATACAGTAGGAAGAAGCAGAGCAGTCATCAGAAGCAGATTTGGACATGGCAGGAGCGTTGGGGTTGTCAGACCAGGAGCTGAGGAACAGCTAGGATTGACATGCCAAGGGCTCTAATGGATAAATGGACACCATGCCAGCACAGATGGCCAGTGCAAGCAGGGACGCGGAAATTCCAAGGGAAAAAAAAGAAATCTAGAAATAAACACTAACAAAAATGCCTTCCATGTGCTCATGAGAAGCCCGGACATAGCTGAGAAAGTAATCGGTGAACTTGAAAATAAGGTAATTGAAACTTGATAAATTAAAATTCAAAGAGAAAAAATAATGAAAACAGGAAAAGAACAAAATATTCGATAGTTGCAGACAATTGGAAAGGTTTAACATGCTCGTATTGGAATAGCAAAAGAAGAAGGAGGGAAGGAAGGAAAGTAACACCTGAAAGAACAATGACATTCCAAAACTAATGACAGACACAAAGCCACAGATTTGGGAAGCTCAGAGGACACCAAGCAGGATAAATACCAAAAGAACGAAAAGGAAGGGAGGGAGGGAGGAAGGAAAGAAGGAAGTAAAACACTTCCGTGCACATCATACCTGAGAGAAAGTTAAAGGCAAAGACAAAGTTCTTAAAATAGTCTAGAGGAAAAAAAAAACATTGTACCTACAGAGGAACAAAGACTTCTTCCCATCAGACTTCTTGTCAGAATGATGGAAGCAAGAAGAGCCTGGAGTGATATCAATGTGTTGGAGAAACAAACAAGCAAACCCATCACTCTCAAAGGGACCTCAGGAAGAAGTAGAGATCATAGGATGGAGGACCTATCAGGGAGGGCCCTCAGACCTTGAAACACATAATCTCTTCCTTGGTCACCAACCACTCTCCCCACCTTCAGGGTCAACAAGCAAAAGAGTCCAAGGATGAAAATTTAGCATTTTAATCCTGGCTGAGGCTTTGGCCCCAAACTTATGAGCACTATTCCCCTTACTGGTCTGTCAACTGCAAATGAAGGACCCCCAGAGAGTGAACCTTGGTGATTGCTTCTCTCTCAGGGGCTTGTGAAGAGAGAAGACTGTGGGGCAAGGGCAATATTCATGTGTCCATAGGTCCCATGGCCAAGATGTCATCATCGTCTTGGCACTAACTCTATGGCCACTTCACTTCAAAGCCCCCAAATGAGAGTAAATGATGCTTACATCAGTGAGTCTTCTACCTGTAGTAAATTGCAGTGACATGGTTCCGAGCTCACTGCTGAAACCCTCATCATGGCTATGCCACCTCTGATGACTAGAGGTCTTCCAGCACCTTCAAACCTCCTGGTTCCCCCACACACACCAGCAGATGTCTCCTTAGAGATGCCACGCTGCACCTGCCTGGACTCTGTGAGTGATACACAGTGATTATGTACCAGACAAATGTCACCAGAGCTTGGATGATGAGATGTCCCTTATACATCACATGACATGACCCGCAGCCAGTGCTCTGACCACCAAGAGACCTTGTTCATCACTGGCTTCCCTACTTACCAGCAATTCCCCACAAGGACATTCTTTCATTTAACTTCCTCCAGGAAGGAGACGGTATAGGACAGTAATCTCTACTACTGCCTTGCTTCTCTCCTTCCTTCCCAAATTCTCTCTTTGGGGGAAACTAGTTCCTGAGCCATCATTTAAAACGTGACTTGCATTAATTAAAAATTAATTCATCTTGGTATTCTCATAGTTTTCTTTCCGGTAGACATTGTTGTCCCTCAGTCTTCAAAAAAAAAATGTTAAATTCAGTTGCCTTCCAGAAATCGCTAAGTGTCATCATTTGAAGCTGGAAGCACTCAAGCTCTGCTTTTTTGGCGATGACGCAGTGGTGGTTACAAAAGCTAGTTTGTATTGAGGACTAAGCAGGCATCAAGCACCGTATCAAGAGCTATATTTCTATTAAGTTGTTCATCCCATTCACCAACTCTGTGAAGTGAGTACAATACCCTTTCTTAGTGGAAGACCCACAGTTTGGAAAGGCTGAGTACGTAGTTCCAGCTCAAGCAGCAAGGAACCCTGGAGCGAAAACGTTCACTTTTACAGTACGATGGAGGGTTGTGGGAACAGTCCTTTGAAGACGATGATGGTGATGATGATGGTGGTGATGACAACGGCGGTGACCCGTCTATGGAAAGTAGGACACGGCTGATGTAATAGTGTTCGTGGGGGCTCAGCTGCTTTGTTACCCCTGGGAACCAGAATGTTCGTGGAAATTCGTAGGCTTCACACAGTCCAGAAACCTCTCAATCAAGGTAACTGGATTTTGGTTTCCAGACTCTTTACACACAGAGACAAACACATATAAAGCGAATCACTGGAGAATGGCTATGTCTTTGCCAAAAGATGGAAACAGGATGCTCTCCATTCTCTACCTCGCTCGTGTGTATTTACACAGAACGAAGAATAAGTATGCAAACTGGGATTCTGTTTCCATTTCCTCTTCATGAGAGGATTGGGCTCTTCCTGTGTTTTTCTTCCTTTCCTTACGTGAGATGGTTGGTCTGCACATTCTACACTATTTTATCCTCTCCGATCTACGTTAGGGTGCCAGGCAGATTCCAGGCCTTTCCCCTCAGCCTCTTTATAAATGTTCTGAAAGTTTATCTCAAATACAAGTGTATCAGTGGATTTCTACACAATGCCCTGCATTCTTTTGCTCTCACTGTAGAAACTGCCTTATTTCTCTGCTGATTTGGTGATGGGATCTCTCCTGCGAGCTCGCTCCCCCGCTCGCGGCGTCACCACCTTTACCCCCTTCCCGTGCACCGAGCTGAAGGTGAAGTGTTCCCCGGCTTCAGCAGGATTGGCTGTGCCGACACCAGTGCTCCGTGAGGCAGAAATGTGTCCTGTGGAAGCTGCCAGAACAGAAAGCTCCAAACATCCAGTCTGACACGAGAATATGGAAGGTTTAGCGTTTACCATTTTAGGCCAATAAAGATGTAGGCCTTCCTTGCAAATAACTGTACTAAGTCTACCCAAACCCGCAGGATCCAATCATTGTGGTTGAACGCAATTTCAGAGGCCCCACTTGAACTTGGCTAGACTAGGGTCTTCCTGAATGAAATGTGAAAAAGACGCCGAGGGGTTTTCCCTCAGAAGGGCCTGGAACCTGGGATTCTGCCCTGTTTCTGCTTCTCTCTCTGGGGAAGCCCTGTTTCTGCTTCTTCCTCCTCCCCCAACCTTTGCAGGAGATGGAGAGCTTGCCCTTAAAATTCATGTCCTCCCAGCCCCAAGCCCTCATGGGCATAAAAGAGTCTTATTTCTGGGCCAGTTTGAAATAAACCGACTGAAGGGCATCTGGGTGGCTCAGTTGGTTGAACGTCCTGCTCTTGATTCCAGCTCAGGTCTTGATCTCGGGATTGTGGGCCTGAGCCCTTCGTCGTTCTCCATGCTCCACGCAGGGTCTGCTGAAGATTCTCTCTCCTCCTCTCCCTCTGTCCCTCCTCCTGCCCAGCTCACACATACACGCACACACATGCACTCTCTAAAAAAAAAATAATAATACAAAAATAATCATAATAATAATAAATTGACTGAGGTGAAACCTAGGACAGATGTCCACCCTCCGACTCGCTTAGGAGGTCCTGATGGATGGACTCCCCAGTTCTGGTTGCCTCGCTTAAATTATGTGGTCCAAGCAAAGGCAGGACACATTTCTCTAAAGGAGACAGGTGCTGTTCCTTAAAGAAGGAAGTGGTATTGGGTTTCCAAAAAAAGGGAACTTAAATGTTCACCGAGAGTTTCATTCTGCTGTTGACAATGTCACACCCCAGATATTGAAGGGGCATCTCCTGTATTTATGTTGGTCACTGGTTACAAAGCTGAGCTTGGAACCCAGAGGTCTCCGAGCTCCAGCAAAAAATGCATGCACCCTGGACAAAATATTTCTCAAAGTTCTGATTCCCTGGGAAAGGACTTGAAGTGTGCTTGATGACGGGAGATCACGGGTCACCTCGACTGTCATCAGCCCCTGCACAGCGGTGTGTAACGTGTGGGATTCTTCGCTAACTGGGTGTGGCACATTCCTTGACATTTGATGATCTTAAATACCCATGCTCAATGAGGTGGTTTTCCTATCATTTTATCTCTTTTGTAAAATAATTAGTAGGAAGAAGTCCGTTTAACTGGAGATTCCAGTTAGACATTTTAAAATATTTTGAAGTTCTTTGAACTCGGGGGCTCTTTGCTGACCCAACAGCATCCTATTATCCAATGGGTGGCCCTCAGAGTTCTTCGGCTAACAAGCCGTGACCGTTCGTCCCTGTGTGAAAGATGAGGAACAGAGATCGGCAAGCTCCAGGTAAAAGTACGTACTTTTGATAGTTGATTTGGGTCGTGATCTTATTTTTAATGAGAGCATTTTTGAGAAGCTAAAATATGTCCCGAAATTTAATGTTATATGTGATAGACACAGATCACTTCTATCTGGTTAATATCTAGCCCCTGCCTTTGAAATGCTAATTCTTGGTTCAGAAAAGCAGCTGAGAAGTGTACAAAATTAGTACAAAATTAGTGTCCTAATATATGGGAGCTGCTGGGCTCAAGCGTGTTAGTGGAGGGTGTTAGCGCCTCGGACCCCGGGTGCCAGGGCGGGTCCCACCTGCCTGCCTGCACTTGCCTGCCCACACCTGCCTGCACCTGCCCACACCTGCCCACCCGCACCTGCCCGCCCACACCTGCCCACCCACCCCTCCCGGCATCACCGAGCCTGGGGGAGCTGCAGGAAACCCCCTCCTGCAATCGGCCTTCGCAGGCCAGCCTCCGGAGCTCTGAGCCCCGGCTGGGCACCGCACTGGCACTGGGGCCCGTGCTCTGAGTGAGAAACACGCCCTTCAGGACACGCTGTAAACATCATCAAGGCAGAGGAAGTAAGAGGGAAGTAGTTCAGGAGCCACTGGAGCAGCCAGTTGGGTACATGTTTAAGTCCAGGGTTCCTCACAGAACGTCCCCTGTAGTCCCCGAGGACCGCGTTCTGCCACAAATGCCAACCCAGCAAAGAGCAGATTGCCGAGCACGCGGCCGCGTCCAGAGCCTGGTCTTCGGGGTGGCTCGAGCGACAGCGGAAACCCCAGGACTGGGGACCAGCCCAAATCACACCCCATCCCTCCAGTGGGTCGTTTTGCAACCGTGTCAAAGTCACTTAACATGCCTAAGCTCCCGTTATCTGATCTTTAAAACCCTTGCAGTCTGTGTAAAGCACGCGCCCAGCACGTCTCTGGTGCCCCCTCGCCCTCAGCCGCTCCTGCAGCCGGCGGTGCTCCCGCTTCCCTCGTACCCACCGGAGCCCCTGCTCCGTGGGCGCCCATGCAGCCGACCTCCAGGAACACAGGCACAGGGCGGGGGGGGCCCCGAGGGGAGCTCCAGCTTCTGCGGGGACTCTGCCCTTGGCTCTGCGGCTCTCCTCTCTGCGGCTCTCCTGCCTGCCGGTGCTCCCCCCCGGGGGCGGGGCCCTGTCCACCTGGTTGGGGTCCGGTTCCCTCCCACCCGGGGGCGGGGCCCTGTCCACCTGGTTGGGGTCCGGTTCCCTCCCACCCGGGGGCGGGGCCCTGTCCACCTGGTTGGGGTCCGGTTCCCTCCTGTTCTGTCACCTGCCTCACCACTTCCCTGCTTAATTCTCTCCATTCTAGAGGCTCAGAGTTGCTTCCGTTGCTCAGCTCATCGCCATGTGTGCACTATCGCACCATATAACTAACGTTTGCTGAAGTCCATCCGGCTCCCCGGACGCACTGGGTGGGCTCGGTTCACGTGCCCCTGCCTCCAGAAGCCCCCAACCTTCCTGGACCTGACGGTGCCCTCCGTGGCCCCGGCCTCTGCCGCACTCCTTATCTGCACCGCTCTTGTGACACCGACGTTAGCATCTGCACTCCGGCATTTCCTCTGCCCCCATCTCGGTCCTACTCCTCGAGAGCAGGTCCTAGAGGCTATGAATTGCGTTTTACACTTTATTTTCCCCTGAAGCTACCGCACACTCCCTAATACAATCCGGGGCTCAGTGCTCCCAAGAAGGCCGCGGCGCCTTAATCGCATAGACGTTCATAGATGTTCATGGTAACAACACGTAGGGCCTCAGAAAGATATAAAATTTTCTGGCTGGAAGGCGCACTATAGACAAAATTATTTAATTTTTTAAATGTACTTACGGGAAAATAGGAATCAAGAAATGCTAATGAGTTTGCTTAGCTGACTCAAAAGTGTAAGGAGAGGTTTACCGCTTCCTCACCCCACGCGGATCCCAGGAGAGGAGACCGGCGTCTGCCTGAGGTTCCAGGACTAGACTGGTCATTCAGAGGGGATAATGTTTACTTATTGCTTTTCATTCTAGAAAACTTTACTCACTACGTACAGAGCGTCAGGCCTGTGGGGTCTCAGCAGCGTCTCAACTCTACATTATTCCAAAATATCTAAGCAGAGCGCCGTGGCTGAGAAATGATTCCGGAACAACCAGGCACATTTGAGACACGGTTTTGCGCCTGCGGTTCTGGTATTATTCTTAGGTCTCACAGCTTCAAGACAGGCGGTCCTGTTTGGGCGCGGCTTGTCCTCGGTCACTGTGCTGTCGTCATCGGCGCAGTGACAGTTGGCGAGGATGTTCCACGGGGAGGAGCGCGGGGAGAAGAACGCAGCCGCGCGGCGCTCTCGGAGCCTGGCCCTGAGTGGGCTGCAGGGACACGCTGAGAGGCGACGGGGACTCCCCTGCAACCCAGACTCGCCCGGCTGTTGGAGCCGCGGGACGGCGACAGACGGTGCTGAACGGACCTTGCGGTCCCGTCCATGGTGAATGGTCCCACGCCGAAGCAGTAGACGGGCATTTTGGAGACGTGAGCATTGTTGACTCACTTGACGAGGATGCAGGTAAGGGTACACGTGCAGCCGACAATGGACACTGACCGGGGCTCGGAAACACCGTTCAAGCCCGGTGCTCCCCTCCTGGACCTCAGCTCGACCTCAGAGCGACCTGACCCCAGACCCCATGTAACTGCTTTAGAACAAAGAGACCGATCCTGCTGCCTCACTCGGAATCGCTGGTAAACACGTGACTAAGTGGCCGTCTGGGGGAGCGTCCAACGGGCCGCGTCCGGGGGCCGTGGGACAGGCACCCCTTTCCCACCGCCAAGTGACCACACGTGGCCCTTGAACAGTTGGCTGATGCTTTTTGTCTTCCCAACGAGCAATGGGACCGGTTGCCCAGGCTGCGCTGTAGGGGAAATGTCCGAATTATCAGCTCTGCAATGAGGAAAGGAGAGGAAGGCAGAACAGAACGCGATCTATGCCGGGGACACGGAAGACACGAGCCCCGTGTTGTGTCTGAGTCGCAAGCACGTGTTACAATGAGGTCGCAGCCAGAGGCTGGGTGAGTACGGACTCGCTCCCATAGCTTGCCTGTCACTGTTCAAGTAGCTGTGAGATGACACAGCCGTGGGACCAACCGCTGCCGGTGCTCACAATAGGTATTAAGGTCACAGTGCACCACACTGTGATGCCGACACGCCACGGGGTGAGGTCCACGGAAACGGACACATGGAAGCCCAACAACACACTTCTACACGGTTCATAGATGTGCTCCGAGGGGAGCCTGCACCAAGGGAAAGACTCCGGGAAAAGAGCTAGTTCAGTGCGTGAACTAAAAACGTCCAAGAAGTGGACACTGGACGAGTGTACATAGGAACACGCTCCGCAGTCGTCGCATCCCGCAAGGATGCAGGACACTCAGCGCGCTCGGGGGAACCGGGTATGCGGACCAGATCTGCTCCGCATCTGTACTGGGCACGTCTGCAGAGCCGCCGGGGCGCTCGCGCTGGATGGCGCCTGTCCGCCCCGCCCCGTCCGCCCCCGCTCCCTGCGCCCCAGTGACCCTGCTGCACCTTGTCCCACTGGGGCTGGCCCGCACCTGCCCACCCCAGCCCATCCGCCCCGCTCCCTGCGCCCCAGGCTGTCCTGCCCCGACCGCCCCGCTCCCTGCGCCCCAGCGCCCCTGCTGCACCTCGTCCCACTGGGGCTGGCCCGCACCTGCCCGCACCTGCCCGCCCCGGCCCATCCGCCCCACTCCCTGCGCCCCAGCGCCCTCACTGCACCTCATCCCGCTCCAGCTGCAGCAGAAGGTCAGCATCACGACCCCCTTTCCCTGGTTCCGAATCCCTCCAAAGTCAGACGCTCAGAGTTGGACAAACACTCCAAACCTGTGAGGTAGCAAATCGGGACCTGAACTGAAGTGAAGCTTTTTCTAGTCTTTTCCCCGCTCAGTGAGCATGTCCGTTTTTTGATGCAGTTCTGTAGGTGTAATTATAGGGCATTGTCCCAGCCCCTCTGGGAGAGGTGCCTGCTTATTACTAAATAAGTTCCTTGATTAGCAGATCACTTTTCCTAGTTACCTTTCTCAAAATCTGGGGAAATGTGACTTCTGAAACACTGGATCCTTAGTTTGGGAGAAGTGATTAGGGAGTCGTTCATGCAGGGGCCCAGAGAGCTCAGAGGTGAGACCCCTCTCACCTACTGCCTGCTTCCCCGGCTCTCTGATGTGGTCCTCCAGCAGCCCAGCTGCCTCACTGCCACAGGGCCTTTGCACTTGCTGGTCCCTGTACCTGGAAACCTCTTTTTACTGGAGGTTTGCTTCTCTCTTTCTTCAGCACTTCCAGACTTCACTGATCAAACTTCTAGATAGAGTCTCCCTTGGTCATATTATTTAAAACCAAAAACATCTCTTTTAAATTTTATCTTTCTCTCTGGTATGTACTAGTCTTTCGCATACTATAAACTTTACTTATTTTATTTTCTCCTACAGTAAATATAAAGTCCGTGAGGATGAGGATTTCTATGTCTGTCCCATGATGGGAGCTTAACAAAGACTTGAGTAATTTCTGTGTGGATCAGGCTTGTGCATGCTTCTGTGTGTGTTTTCCTTGAATTTTTCCAACTATTACATGTACGTATCACTTTCAGGCACGAACCCATCTTTTTAGGGAAGAGTTGTTATTTCCTAATTTAGATGAGCTTACTAATAGATATTCCTGCTAACTCTTACATGCGGAGGTGAAGTTTTGATTCTCATATGGAGCATGGTGTTTTGCCCCAATACCGAGGGCTCCTGCTCTCGTGTTCTATTTTCTGTGAGGTGTCATGTGCTTTGCGCTGGAAGGGGTCTTGCATCTCCGGTAGGCTTCAGAACTGGGGACAGATCATCCCTCGGACTGTGGTCACTTGGGCTTGTATGGACACACAGGGTCTTGTTAGAGAGGGCAGCAACATATCCCTCGGCGTTTAACACAATCTGACAAATGTCCAGTAACTCCTGTGCGTAAGGTTGATGGTACAACCACGGGCACCCCAGAAGGAACCTCTCCTTGGGGAGCCTCCATCCATGTGGGGAAATGAAAATACAGAATCACAACGTTTTGTAATAGCGATGAACCAAAGGAATGGATGTTAAATAAAAACAAAAACCAAAAACCAAGAATATGTGTTGTGGGAGGGGACACTTGCAAGGAGGGTCAGCCAGAGGCTGGACACACGTGATCACCAAGCAGACCCGAAGGGTGCAAGGCCTTTCCTGGCCCACGGGCCTGACAGACCCCAAAACACGTCCCGGTCCTATTCATTCTTACCCATGCCTTTGCTTTGTTGACGCTCAGGTTTAGATGCTTGCAAAGTGAAGCTAGAACGGACCTTCTGCAAGAATGGAGGGGGCCCCCAGGCCTCTGGGACAGACTGGGGTCCCTGGCTGTGGGACCGTGTGCCAGCCCGCCGGGCAGTGTGGACGCCGCGCTGCCTTCCTCCCGCCGCACGGCAGCGAGGGGCGGGGGCGTCAGCTCCAGGGTCTCCATGCCCGTGTCCACAGGCTGCCTGCAGTCCGTTTACGGCCCCTCCCAGGGCCCCCCGTCCATGCGAGTGGTGTCCAAGTTCAGCTCAGGTTACCTGAGCTCCACAGTGGTAGAATGTCTTTCAGGATCCGGGTTTTTGTGCAAGAGATGGCGGAAGCTCAGTCTGGAAAGGGATCTTAGGCCAGATCGTGAAATGCCTGGAGACCAGTAATTGGTAGTTTAAACTGTTAGTAATGAGCAAGGAGCCTGGGAAAGACAACAGCAAAGAAGTGTCGTGCCTCCTGGAGAAGGCAGCCCCGGTGCAGAGAGAGTGAGCAGGGGTCGGGGGACTGGGCATCATGCGGGTGTGTCCACCCCTCTGCACCCCAAGGGCTTCTCCTGCGTGCGGTGCTGTGGGAAGACAGGGAGCACACTGTGCGCGTGTTCAAGCACGCATGTGTCTGTGTGCGTGTGCCCCGTGTGCATTTATGCATGCATGCTCAGGGGCTCACATATGTCTGAATGTGCATTTAAGCATGTGTGTGTGTCTGCGTGCACGTGAGAGGTTCGTTGTGTGTATCCGTGTGTGCACACACCTGCACTGACACATATTGCTCTGTATGCACTCAGGGGTGAAGGGTTATATGTGTATGTTTACACAGGGGTGTGTTTATTTGCTTATGTCTTCTGCTGCGTTGTGAGCTCTCCGGAGCCTGGGGTGACTCGGACCCAGCAGTGGGCCTCTTGTGCCCCGAAGAGCACGGGGATCCTAGTAGACACGTCAGCGCGTGCTTCCCGGGAGCTCACGCGTGGTCACTGAAGGGTTACATGTCCGTGCTTACAGTCATGGACGTCTCATCCCTGGGAATGGAGACGAGGAAGAAAACAGACGCGGGAGGCTTCTAAGGGAAACATGGAGGCGAGCGGCTGCCATGTGCCCCTTTGATGAATAATTCAAGGATGAAAAATAGTCACTGGGTGAAAAGTCACACGTAACAAGTGAAAATAGCTAAGGTAAAACAAAACAAACAAAACAAGAGCCAAGATATGGAATCGTGAATGGTGATTAAGGATTTCAGGTCTCTGCGACCTTCTCGATACCCTAATTTGGGGTCAGACATGAAAGCAGTGATATGGACGTGAAAAGATCACGTGTTTCAAAGACCATGAGAGAACGCTATCAGTCGCATCTAAAGTAATAGAGCCACACTCACCTGTCGGCTCACCTGCCGGCTCACCTGCCATCATGATCCTGGGTTCTGCGCAAGCTCTCCCGACAGGACGCGTGCCGTGGGATAGAATGTTGAAAGAAAGAAACACATGCTCCTTCCTCTCCAGGGCTCAGAATACCCTTCTCTTGGAACACGAGAACATTTCTGGAAAATTGTTGATATGTATACGTATCGTTTTTGGACCCATTTTCAATTTTTTACATTTTAAATTCTTATTATCAAGGGTCAAAGTTAATTTTTGCACATTATTCACATGTACTTTCATGTTAACTCACTATATGTTTGTCTTTAAAAAAAAAAAGAATATAGCTTATTTGATGTATAAAGAACCTTTTTCGCATGACTTCACCTCCTGTCCCGGAGCCCTGAGCCCTGCACTAATCACAATACTGCTGATGGAGACACGAAGAAATGGTTTTACTGTTTTGTAGCAAACGAAAGACCTAACTTTCTATTCTGCATTGAATTAACAGTACATTTGTTTCTTAAGAAATGTCTGCTCGTTTTCTTAGGAGATTCGCGGTAGATCAAATCATCAGAAACGAGCTTGAGGTGGCACAGTTTCCTCGTTTCAAAGCTCTTCACTAGATGTCAGCACCTGGGGGCCGAACGCTCAGACGTGCCCGCAGGAGTGGGCGCCCGCACAGACGCGATGTGTGACACAGCTCAGGACAATCTGTGTGATAAGAGAAGACTTTGAACAACCTCCAGCGATGCCCTCGCGGACGCGTGCACTTCTCTGACTCTGACCTGCGTTTGCTCTGGAGGAGTGGGCTCTGCTAATCGTCAGCCCGTTACGAGCGTGATGACAAAGAGGAAAAAGGCCCAACAGAAATGGAATAAAATGGCAGCCCAGGTGCAGGTCCGCACGCGCTCATTCGGCGCTCGGGCTGCAGGTGTTCGTGATGGCTGA
>JAQQSY010003977.1:0-12617 GCA_028646535.1 Procyon lotor
TGACCTCCTGAACTTCTTCAGGTAGGAAGTGGAGGAGGTGAGCTAACATGGACATCTCTCGGGTTTTCCTTCTAACTCTGAGTTTGGGGAGGCAAGGAGGTAGTCTGGCTTCAAAATCAGAATAATCTGTCTTCAAAACCTGGTTTGACACCAGCTGTTTGGCCTGGGCACGATAACTAGGCTCTCTGACTCTCAGCTTCCTCACCTGCAAACAGGGATGATGATACCAAAGGTCTGGGATAAGAATGTAATGAGGTAGCTCGCATGAGCGGTTAGCACAGAGCCTAGTAGAGATGGGATGTTTTATCAATCTGCCACCCAGTTTCAAGAAAACAGGGTCACTTTATTAAAGAAGTAGCTAACAGGTCTGAAAATAACTCATTCAGTCAGCCTGACGTCAATTATCAAAAATGATTTCAATGTAGTTTCCTTCTTTCCTCCCATTCTTTGCTTCTCAAAAATGATCTATGTGTCAATATATGGTTCCAGGTACTTTCTATAATCATACAACTTCCATGGAGCTTTTGGTTTGTTTTCTAATCTCTCCAGACATGGAAACCTTTGCACAAAACCCAGACCCACAGGGAGTCCCATTTCTGGGTTGCTCCTCTCTTGGATCCTGCTGCAGCCCTCGGGCCCCTCTGTGTGCTTTCCCGGCAGGGCTGCAGGTAAGGCTCGCACCTGCGCGGGGTGCCTGTGGGGCAGCTCTCCCCGCTCCCAGTACCTCCTCGGCTGTGCCCGGTGAGGTAGCCCAGGCCAAGAGCGCCCCACCGCCTGGGCACCCTGAGGAAACCCCAGCGAAGCAGAGAAATAATTCATTCTTCCAATCGCGGCAAAGTTTTCAAACTTTAAAACGGAGCCTTGATTAGAAGAAAAGCCGTGTTTTTGTTGTTGTTGTTTCCTAAAAGCCTGGCATTTCTGAAAAGTTCCCCTACCCTACCCAAACCACAGCAGCCTCAGAAACTCTGCCCACTGAGCTGAAAATAAAAGTCCGCGGAGACCAAAGCCTTTCTCACAATAACCCCTCAACGCTTTGGAAGTCTTCTTTCCAACGCTTAAAAGTTTCAACGATTTCATTGCGGGCCTGTAGCCCTCTGGAATCTCTCTTCCATGTAAACTCCCAGGACTTTCTCAGCCAACATTATTTATTTTGTACGAGGTCAAATAATGCTTTTATAGAGAACTAGTTCACTTTTGTGAAAGGAGTCATCAAGTAGAAAAAATTAAACTCCTAGAAACAGAGATAATATAGCCTTTTCCGTAGTCGCAGAAGAATGACACAAAACTCGTTGGTTTTCTTTTGGATGGAACAAAAAACTATTAGAGGCACATCCTAATTCCTAATTCCTCCCTCACTCTAGACTTCTTATCAGCAGTGGAATGGAACCCTGCCAAGAAAACATGGCAAAATATTTAAAGTAATCGATATCACATCATAATTAAGTTTGAGTGTGTGCCCTGGTCTCAATTCTGGAACTTTCTAAAATCCTAAAAACTCCAGTAAGAACCTGACCTGCCAATGAGCATTTAGAATCAGTACACAAATCAGAAACACATTACACCCCCATGGACACCCCAAATCTAGACTAATCATTCTGAAAGAGATGATGTGGACTGAAAAAAATCACTCACGCTCATCTTTTAAAAATTATACATTCAGTAATAGTCCCAAGATCAATACGTTCCATAATAGTTCCAAGAAATACCTCTTCCTTCGAAAGTCTAAGAATAGCGTGAAATGATTTTGCAGTCTTTACAAGATTCAAAACAAACACGCTGTCGTAATTTTCTTCACGAAATGCATCTACACCTCAAAAATCAGATGTTGCTGGTGTAAATTATCAATCGCTAGTCCCTCGTCAGATTATCCAAATGACAGTTTAAAATCTAGTTCAAGAGGAGTTCGCTTGTGTTGACTGAGCACATTTTCTCCAACGAGATGGAGTCAGGGGATCAGTGCTTATGAAGCGGTAATTCTCCATTCTGAGGAAATAAAAATCTGTCCCGTTCATCAGTCTCATTTAGGCTGCATCTGAACAACACTGACCTTTAGCACAACTGGTTAGTCCAAAATCTCACAGGACACAAAGTGCTAACTAACCTTCCCTGTATTGCAGCCTTTTCAAAGGCTTTTCTTATTAACCCTTTAAATTAAAACAAGACCATCATGGCAGCGGGAAACACGGTGTCCAGGTTCACCTGTCTACTAATACTTATTGATTGCTCGGGGGCAGATTATGCCTTTATGTTTTATTGGGGATTAACCAACCTCACAAGTGGAAACTACACACGGATTTGGAAGTTATTCTGCTCTGAGAGTCGGATCTAACACAACAAACAAAAGCCAGATAGAGTCTTATATGCCTATGTTTGGATCATAGTCAACTGAACACCTAATGGCCGAATGTCATTCTGTTCCGCTTTTTATGATCTTTCTCTCTCCCTTAAAAAAAAGTGGTTAATATTTCAAAAATTCAAGAATCACAACATAGAGAGAAAACACACGATAAAAGCAGAGACAGGACAGGTGAACATTCGGCCCCTTGCATGAAAAAAATATGCAAGAAAGGCAAAAGAAGGAAACTCTGTATCTTGCTCAACCGAATTTTCAGAGAGTGGCTCGTTTGAAACAGAATTTGCCACTTCCTGAAAAATCAAATGTAAAATGGTTGTCTTTAAAACGGTGATGCCTACAAGCAGAAGGGGCAGGGGGCAGGGATGGAGAACACAGGCCTTCCTATTCTGGGACGGGAGGGGTCTCGGGAGGTGTGGGGGGGCCTCCGGCAGAGGGGTGGAACCTAGATCTACTCTGGGGGCCCCACGGAACTTCCTTCCAGGATTCAAATTCCAGCCAACAGGTATTGTTGCCTCTACCAAGACACATTTTCTACTTCCTTTAACAAACTGAACAACACAACGATGAAATCGTGGCAAACGGGACCCCTTAAGATGCCTTCTTCGTGGAAAGGTAGGGACATGAGAATGAAATGAATCCCTCCTTCTAAACTCGAGAAAAGAGTGGTTTTTCTTGACAGTAGAACCGAGGTTGTATCTGCACAGTACAGAGAACATCTGGCAATGCTGAAACAGTCTACGTTTGTTTCAGGATTCTTATCCCCTCTCCCGAGACACACAGAACTGGGTGTAGGAAGACCAGATAAATATTTTTAATAATAATATCTGCCACTTACTGAGCAATTTCTAGAAGCCAGGCTTAACACGCGTGATCTCATTATATTCCCTTAACCATGGAACATACGGCGTAGATGCTTGCACAAAGAAGAAAACAGAAAGCTTCAAGAAGTTAGGTCATTTGCCCCGGGTCACATAGCTAGAAAGCGACTGAGCTGGGACTTAAACTTTGGTCTGTCTGATGGCAAAGCTTATGTTCTTGTCATTAAGTCAGACCACATTCGCCTCATAGGTTAACACATGTCTGTGAATGACTTCTAGCGGCAATATACTCTTTGTTAAGTCATCTGAAGGCTACGTCTAGTCACACATGACCTGATGGCTTTTCCCTCGTTAGTTTAATCTTTCGGAACTATGTCTGTATGTGAGCATGAAGAAAGCTTTGACATTCTCAGGGACAAAGCAAATGTTAACTCCATTTCAAAGGAATCCTGAAGACTCAAGTACATTTCACATCTGTAGTAAAGATATGAATGCTTTATCTCCCTATTTTTGCCAACAATAGTTAAAAATCTTGTCTCCACAGTTTAATGGACTACTCTGCCACCTTCATACAGGGACAAAAATAACAAGTCCTTTGCTTTCACTAAAATGATAAATACTTTATTGGACATCCTTTCCAACACAACCCTCTCCCTCACTAGAAGGAGGAAGAGGAGAGAAGGAGGGAGAGAAAGAGGGGCAGGAGGAGTAGGAACAAGAAGAAAAAGTCATCAGTATAGCCTTGTGACTAAGACTGTGGACCACATGTAGGTTGGGCCACCTGCTCCCTTCATGCACATCCTTTATCTGCCCCAGAAACCACTGCATGTAATGGAGTAGATCATAATAGTACCCGTGACATATATTTTAAAATGCAACTAAAAATGCATTTATTTTTTCAACTAATAAGGCATTTAAAGCCCTTAGTTCATGCCTGGTGTGTGAACGGCATGTAACAAAGTTTAAAACCCCAAGTGCAAAGCTAGAGTCAGCACTTGCACGGTGCATCAGGAAAAGTCAGGCACGCACAGGGGACCGTGCACTCACAGTCCATCTTACCAACCCAGCTTCTAATGCTCAGAAACTCACCGAACACTTTATAACTCCTAGCTTGAATTTTTGTCCCTAGCCTGCTGGTTTCCCCACTTACACTGTGCATAATAACAGTTCCTTCCTTATAGGGTTGTTGTGAGCATTGCGTAGACAATGCATTTAAATAAAAATGCTTAGTAGTGCAGTAGAGACATGTACTGACTGTTACCTACGGCCACTTCCATCCACATTTTATACAAGGGCCCTTTCAGATGCTTGGATCAGTTCCATCAGAACACTGGGGCTCATCAATAGTGAGCGTCCAGATCAACGGCACCCAGCTCTATGGGACACCCAGAAGGTAGCAAACTTCCCATCACCATGCTCTCTCTACTTTCTTCACCCCAGAGAGTGGTTTTTCTCTTTATAGTGCTTATCATGCACTGAAATTACCTATTCTGTGTGTGTCCGTGTCCGTGTGTGTGTGTGTGTGTCTGTTACCTTGTTTGTCTGTCTAGAATTTATGCTTCAGAAGAGCACTGCTAGCAATTTTGTTAGGCCCAGCATCCAGGAGAGTGCCTGGCATGCAGGAGACATGTCATTTTCTTGAAAGAATACAGCAAGCTAAAATGTGTCCAAAAATCATCATTCAACCACAATGATACACTGCCTTCCGTCACGGGCATCCATTAAAATCCTCTCCAAAAGAAGAATCACACGACTCCTTCAGAAATGTTTTCTCTGGGGGCCAAGACTAAAACTTTCCATGATTCTCCGCTCTTGTCCATAAATTGCCCTTCTCACCAAGCGGAATTCAAATCCATCTCAAGGCCAGAGGCGTGACCAAGCCCTGCCAGGCTAGCACTCTAGCGGGGCCCACGGCAGGGGGGCTGGCTGGGGCGAGGGGCAGGCTTTCCCAGTCTGGTCTCATACAAGCTGTGGCCCCACACAAGTTCCAGACCCTCTTTCGTCCCACAAAAGGAACGCCGCAGAATTATGGTAAGGCTTACATACTAGAGTGTGGGAAAAGTGCCTGTGACTGGGCTGACCCATGGTGAGCCCTTGACAAGAAAGCTCATCCTTTCCTTCAAGCTCCAAGAAGCAACTATTTCTACATCCCCTGGTGGCTCACGGCTCTCAGGATGTCCACACCTTCCTCCTTCAAATGCACTGCAAAGTCCTTGACGGCAGAGACTGTGGCCTTGTCCCTCCTGCCACCTAGCAGGTGCTCTGTGAGTGAGACTGAATAAAACCTCTGATAAACTCACGCAAAGTATTTTCTTTTACCCGATGTTTCCAAATCATGTGCCTTTGAGTTCATTTTCTCCCCCAGCCTTAATAAAACCTCCCAGATATCTCGAATAGAGTGGAAGGGGCAAAAACAACGTTAGATGTTTCTTGCACCTTTTCCATCCCACAGGGCCCTGGAGGGGCAGATGAAGGGGGTCCCAAGCGCCCTGCAGAACACATAGGATGGGCTCTCAGGGGCCTGTACAAGTGAAGCCCTGCCTGTCCGGCCCCCCTGTGCTGTGATGTCACCAATCTATGCCTGCTCAGACTTTTCCACGCAGACACCTAGGCAAATACACACACGCCACCTTGACTTAGAAGGACCACCTTACAGCGAGAGAAATGGGAGAGAAACCCTGTGCTTATTGCAGGTCACAATCGGTCCCTCTCTCGGTACTGATTTTCAGGATCAGTGTCCGGAAAACTGCTTTACAAAGTACCTGGCAGATTTCACACATGCAATACAGGCAAGTAACCCAATGGAAAAGTTTTAGGTGGGCTCTAGTGATCTTTACACCCAATCCATTCAACTATAGATAAAGCAACAGAGTGTCAGGGTGAAGGGAAGCTCCTCTGGTCAAATTATCACCAGGAGGGGTGGCTAGGTGTGAGAAGACGCTCTGCTAGCCTCTTTCTGAAAGCCTGAGCAAGGGAGAATGGAGTCTGGGTTTCCTCTGACAGCAACATTTCGCTACTTTGGCCAGTGTGTCTACCTTCCCCACACAGATGAGGGTCTGTGCTGCTGGCTTCATCCTCCAGATGCATTTCAGTGTTTCCTAAACTGATGCTGGGTATGGCCCCATAAAATTCAGTGTCTTCAGAAATGCACCTTAGGTATAATTAAGAAAGAAAATTATAGATCTTTAAAAAGTGGTTATCCAAGATCCTTCTTGACTCTTAAAATCCTAATAGATGGCTCTCCAAAATATTTTAGTATATCATTAGTGTGGGGAGAGAGGCACTAATCCTGCAGTGGGTCACAGTTCAGATGGTGGTAACCTGCTCCTATTTGCTTCCCTGGTTCTACAAGTAAAGACGTTTCCTGGATTCTATCATAAAAAGTTTTGTATCTAATTTATCAGAAGATCCAGACTGTAAGCTGGATTTTCCTTTTACAGACAATGAAAATCTGACAAAGCTATATAAGATTTACCTAAAGTAACATTTATAAGCAGCTGAGTCAGAATAATAACTCAGAGCTTTCCCACTGTGCAAAGGAGAGAAAAAAAAAAAAAACTGGGTAGGATCTCCCTGCTCCCCTAACCCCTGATTTCAGACCAGGAGCCTCCTCCTCTTCTCTTTCCCACCTTATCCCATCCCCTCACCCTTTTAAGATTGAATTTGAGAAGTAGAGACGAGAAATTCCCCCTGGGTGACCTACGGGGCGAGAGGAAGAAAAGCCTGTAACTCTCACGTTGGTGAGCTTGTGGCTCGTGCGGGAGGCGGGCGCACTGCCTAGCTGGCGCCTAACCTCGGGATGGGGAGTGAGGCTGCAGGAGCACCTGGAGCAGAGGGGTGGGCGGAAGGGCGCACAGGTGGGCAGAAAAAAGGTGTAGCTGCGGGAGACAAATTAGAGACCTCGGCCTCTCTGGGGAGCAGGTCAGCCCAGCTCTCACACGGCGGCGGGAAGGCCCCGAGCAAACTCCTCTCTCCAACTCGCACTCGGTCCTTTGTTGTCGGCCTGTGCCTCTGGCTCCCGCTCATGCCCTCCGGTCCCCCGCCCCCCATGAAGTCACCCCAACTGCACTCATAATATTTTGCTTTGCGCGGGGTCTGTTTTCCACCACCAACTTCCAGCGGTCACCATGGCGACGCGCCGGGGAGGGGGAGGGCGCCGCGAAGGCAATCCTAGGGCCTAGCCGCGGGGCGGCCCCGGCAAACTTTTCCGGGTCTCCCGTCCTGCGGGCCGGGTGGAAAAGCGCGCTGTCGCCGCCGCCGCCGCAGCCGCGCGGAGTCACTTGCCGGGCTCCCGGGACCCGTCCTGAGCGCCGCGTCCGCGCCGGCGAGGGCCGCAGCCACCGGTCTGGGGACCCAGGGACCACGCGGCTCTCACTTAACCCTGCTGCCAAACTCACAGACGCCGGCGCTTGGCAGGTGGCGAGGGTGGGGGGTGCCCATGCCCGCCTTGCTGGCCACACACACACACACACACACACACACACACACACACGGGCCGGGGGAGGGAGAGGATTTGGGCGCAGGAACGAAGGGCAGACCCCGAGCCCTCTGCTCTCTGGAGCCGGCAGGCCGGGTCCCCCCTTGCCTAGGGCCCTGGCTAGGAGAGGACGGAGGAGGCCCGGGCCCTGTTCCCACCCGTGCGCTCTCCGTCCCGGGGGCCCCAAGCCAGGGCCACTGACTGACTGTCCCACCTGGGGGCCCACGGGGGCAGGTCAGGCCTGGTGCTGAGCCGGGGCCTGTAGACCAGCGTGCCTTCCCGCCGTTGAGGCCCGTGGTGCTCAAATCCGGCTCCAGGGGTCCTTGGGCCGCCCCGGCTCTGGATTCTGGATCTCGGGGGCAGAAAGTGGCCGAGGCAGAAATCTCCAATTGGGGCTCGGCAGTGCCCCTCTCTTAACGTGCCATCCCGTTTAGCAAGAAACGACCCCTCTGTTGCGTAGCCGACCAACCCCGCCCCGGCCCACTTGGCACAAGTTCTCCGTGGCCTAAAATTCTACCTGCTTTTCTCTCTCGTTCTCGAATTTCCGGGTGCCTTGAGTCACCGAGCAACGCTCGCCCGAGCAGGGCGGCCCGGCTTGGACCCACAGGGCCAGGCACGCGTGGCCGCCACGGCCGGCTCGCGAGGCGAAGGGGGGCTGGAGCGACTGCGTGCGGGCGGGCCGGCGGCTTGGGGCCAGCGGCGTGGGGCCGCGGCGCAGGCCGGGAGCGGCGTGCGCCCGCCCCAACCGCAAACCGCGCACCGGCGGAGCGGCCCGTCGACGGCCCCACGCGCGCGCCTGCGGCCTCCGCCGTCCGCCCGAGCTCGGCTGCGCGGCGGGTCTCCCGGGAGAGGGGCTGGGCTTTGTCGCGCTCCGCCGGCCCGCGCGCGGAAGGCCCGGGAGGCCCGCGCGCCGGCTCCCCAGACTCCCCCGACGGGGCCATTGTCTTAACCCCGCACTTGATGAGTATTTTGCGAAAACTGGAGGAATATATTACCGACTCGGTGCGCGGAACAAAGGGGCGCGTTTCCGCAGGTCACGCTGAAGTGGCCCCGAGGCAGACCACTAGCGCCCCGGCCCTTGCAAAACGGTTCTCCCGGGCCCGAGGCACTTTGCGGGGATTTTCCTTTTAAGAGTCGGGATCGGAGGCCTGGTCCCAGCACTTGCTGCGAATCGGTTGCTCGAGCCCTTTCGGGATGAAACGGTGATCATCATACTCGTGGTTCCGCTCGCGCGCAATCTGCTGTAAAAGGAGCAGAATCGAACTGCTCCTTGGAGCGCCGGTCTCAGCGAGCGGGGAGAAAGGACCTTTACATAACAAGGGAAACTCTGAAGAAAAGCTAATTGGATTAAGTTCTCGGGAAGGGAGGTGAGGGGAGGCTCCTGGACCGGACATCGAGGAGCTGCACTTTCCTAGTCGTCGGGTTTGCAACTGTGAAATGTCACCTGGGGCGCCCTGTGCCATTTCTTCACGCTACCATTGCCCGAAACTTTTTATTTTGATTTCAGGATGGCGATCTGGAGACGTCTCCGATTTTCGGAAAAGGAAGGAGAGTGGATGTGGAAAAGATTTCTGTTTCAGAACCCGTTGGGGGTGTTTGCTGTTGGGGTAAAAGTGACCAGATGCCTCCACGGCCACCAGCTACATTGAGGACAGAAAACAGAACGTTTCCACCCTATAAGCCACCACCAGAACGCACAAGGGGGTCCCGTGAAGTGGAGAGGGCAGTTAAAACCCCTAACTGCGGCTTGGCTCGTGTGGGGTGTGGGGAAACCCCAAGTCCCTACGTGGTTCCCTTTGTGAATCCTTGGCTGCAAACAATGCAGACATAGGTTTAATTTTATTCAAGGATATTTGCTTCTAAATTTGGGGTGCTCAGGGAGTGCGTTCCGGTGCAAGCGCTCTACATAAAAATATAGAGGGAGGGGCTTTTTCCCTTCAGTGGTGCCTTCTTTACCGCCAGCAGAGAGCACCCCAGCAGGGCCCGCCTCCTACCCACAGCCTGGCAGGCGCTGCAGGCGACCCCTCTCCTTGCCTCGGTTACTTTATACAGTAAGGAAGACTGCCGGGCTCAGCCTTTCCCCACTCCGAGGGGGCCCACACTCACTCAGTGGGAGAGGGACTTGACTGGGCATCAAAGATAGGCAACTACCCAGGAAAACCGAAGATCCCCCTGGCCCGAGGGGGTGAGTGTCCTGGCCACCAGGCCCTCGGCAGAAGCCCGGAGGAGCTGGAAATCTCTGCGAGGACCGAAGAAAGACCATCTGGGGAGATGCCCGAATGACCTTTACCCCCCACCCTACATCTAATTCCAGCCTGCTCCCAGGGGAGGTGAAGAAACATTCTGGTGGTGGTGGTTTATTCCCTGGGGGAATGGACGCGAGGGTGTTAAGGGATGACAGAGGCTGGAACGCACTTGTTGCTCCGCTCTGCTCCTAGACCTCATCCCCAGCATCTCGTCAAGCTGCAGCCTCGGCCCAGGCTGCGCTCACTGCCCGGCTCCTGCCTCTCCCCGACCCTATCTCCCCAAGAATTCCCGAGGTTGCACCTGAGTGGCGGCGGGAGTGGGCTGGTTGGGGACTGTGGCTGGGGAAGGGGAGGGAGACTTCAAGGGAACTTCTTCCACCTGGAACGAGCCTAGGGAGCATAGCTTAGACCTAGAAGTTTGGCGGCTCCTCCTGGGTGCTAGAAGTGGGAAGTGGAGAAAGCTCTACTGGAGAACCAAGACGCCGGGCTTTTTCGTTGTAAGAGATTCCCTGGCTTCCTTTCTCAGTTATGCACTGCCGGGATCCCCAGACCTGACGCCCACAGCCTCCAAAGGGCCTAGGAGTTTTGCAGACCCGGACGCCAGGCCTCGCTGGCCGCACTGCGTCCTGCCCTCCCTCCAGCGGAGTTACAGCCCTGCAGCAGAGCGCGTCGTCGGATGGCCCTTCCGGACCAGGAGGTCACACCCCGCCTCAGACGGCCCGGGGCTCCCACCTCCGACCCGCGCGGATTCCCCAGGACCACCGTGTTCGCCGCCGCCACTCTCTCCAGCTGCGCGTCTCCACCAGTTGGAGCCTCCGTCCCCACCTCCCAGGCGCGCAGCGCGAAGCCCTCGCCCTCCCCCGCCTCTGAGGAGTTCCGCTCGGCTTCCTGGCCCTAGCCGCCAGCCTCAGAGCGCACCGCTATTCCGGGGCCCCCAAACTCGGGGGAGGAGCCGGGCCCGGGAGGGGGCGGTCGGCTCGCAAAGTTTCTGCGAGCGGCACCTCGAGCTCGCCGCGAGCCAGAGAATCTTTACGTAACTTTGTGTTCAGGGCAAGCAAAAGCGCGCCCGTCAGCGCGCGCGCGCGCGCGCACACACACACACACACACACACACACACACTAACACATTTACACACACACACGCTCACACACACACTTCCACGCATCCACTTACATCGCACATTGCGACGGACTGAAAACTTGTGCAGGTTCTCCGCTATTTCCTAGGGTTCCACTGTCAAGCTGACCCTTCTGAACTTTTTGCAACTCTTTCTGAAGTTCCCCTTCTCCCCTTTCTTTCCCTCCCAATGTCTCCCCCCACCCCCCACCGGTAGGACTGACCTGTGGAATCCATGTCGGGTTCCTCCAGTAACCCACAATGCATGCTCTTCCCATGGACAGCACGGACGCCCCCCAAAAGTCCTGATGTTTGGGGATCCCCTGTGCTAGAGATGCCCAGGGAGGAAGGGAGTCGGAGACAAAAATAGTCGCAGAGAGTGCAAGGGCAAAAGGATAGAGGAGGAAAGGAAAAGAAAGAGAAAGAAGAAAGAGGAGAGAGAGAGGGAGAAGGGAGAGAGCGCAGAGAAGGGGGAGAGAGAAAGAGCGAGCGAGCGAGCGAGGGGACACTCAGTAATCCAGCCGGGCAAAGCCAAACCCGTCAAAATGTTTGCGGATGTTTCATGGGAAAAAGCATCATTTTATAGGAGCCCCGATGGGAGCAATGTCATTGATAGGCCAGCCGGCCTGATGAATGGCCGCTCGTCAGATGGGGCCGTGGCGAGGCGCACTGTGAAGCCCATTGTGGGCCTGTTTTGAATAAGAAAAGCCGCCTCCGAAAAGGGGGGCTCAGAGCGACGCAATCCCAGCCCTCCGACTTCCCCCTTCTATTATAGCATTAGCAACGTTTTTCTTATTTAAAGTTCCAGAGGCCTTCTCCAGCCTTCGCCCGGCACTCATTATAGGCGAAATCAAAATTGGCTTAGATGTGGCCCCCTCCTCCCTCCCTCCCCCTCCCCCGATCGGGCCAGGCGGGGCGGTGGGGGGCGGCAGGGGACTCCGGGGAGCCTGGGGAGTCGCCTACGCGGCCACGAGTGGGCCCCACTCCTTTCCCTCTCCTCTTGTGCCCCCCTCCCGGTTTGGTCCTGGGTCAGATTTTGAGTGGGGACCCTGGGAATGCGGGAGGAGGTATGCTTCGACTCCCTTCCACGCGGATCCGCGGACACGCGTGGAGGAGTAGAGGGAGCTGAGGGTGAAAGGTGGGGGGGAGAACTGCAGCCCTAAGACCCCAGCCCCCAACCTGGGCGGCGAGAGTGTGAGAGGCTGACTCGTCTCCTCCAGAACTTTCTGTCTTTCCCTCGGTTTATCCATCTCCTTCACCGAGTCTCTCCCCTTTCCCTGCCTCGCTCTCGCTCTCTGCCTGTCTCCCAGTCTCTGTCTCTCACTCTGTCCTCCTCTCATCCTCTGTTTCCCTCTATCCCTCCTGTTTTGGCTGCCTGTATTTCTGTCCAGCCCCTGCCCCCACGTCTCTTTGTCTCTCCCTAGGACTCTGCCCCTCTGTCTCTATCCCCCTTGGTCTCTTTGACACCCCCCTCCCCGCCTCTTCCCGTAACTCTGTCAGTCTGTCTGTGTCCCAGACCCCCCCCCCCCCCCCCCCCCCCCCCCCCCCCCCCCCCCCCCCCCCCCCCCCCCCCCCCCCCCCCCCCCCCCCCCCCCCCCCCCCC
>JAQQSY010003978.1:0-12614 GCA_028646535.1 Procyon lotor
CAGCCCCCCCCCCCCCGCCCCCTCCGGCTCCCGCCTTCGGTGGCACAGGAGCCCAGGACATGGGGCGGGGTGAGCAACCCGCTTCCAAGTCCGCCTCGCTCCTCGCCCCTCGCTCCCGCAAGGTCGGCTGCGCATGCGCCTAGGGCAATTGGTGGCCCCGCCCTTCATAACTGCAGGGGCGGGGGTGGGGGGGGGAGATGAGACCAGATGAGGTGTGCCGAGTGAGGCAGCACCTCAGCGCACCGGCTACAGGATGAGGGGCCGCAAGGGCCCAGACAAGGTTGGGCAAGACAGACTCCGTTTGTTCCCTTGTCCGTTAGACATTTATGGAGCACCTACTGTTTGCCAGTGCTATGTGACCAACGGAGAAGACACAACTCCTCCCTGCCCCCGCGGAGTTTAGCCCCAGACAGAGACAGAGGAATATGCCAGGCTTCCCTGAAGAAGGGGGGTGTTTGGTTAGACATTTATCGAGAGCACCCTATGACTGGGCTCCCTGCTTGGTGACCGGGCCAGGACAGCCAGAGTGGGTTTGGGAAGGGGCTGGTCTCTGGATGCACAAGGTGGGGTAGAGGAGCAGCAGAGCCCTGACAGAGGTCCCCTGCAGAGGTGCCGTAGGAAACAGTGTGGGGGAAAGGCCAGGGTTCCCACACTGCTGCCTGCCCTCCTGCCCTCCATGCCCGCCCCTCCATCCGGCGCTCCTGGCTGCTGGACCGGTCCTGGGAGGATTCCTGCCAGCCTCCAGACTTGCCCTGACAGAAGCAGCCGGTGGCCTTTGTACATGGCAATCTGCCTGGCTGGGACCTGGAATGTTGTGTCCAGCTTTTCCAGACCAGCACCAGCGCCAGCTGTCACCCCAGATCCAGAGCTAGAGCCACCCAGTGCGCAGCCGGCGCCTGCTCTACCACCAGCTCTGGAGCCAGAGCCAGTGAGAAGGCCGATGCCCAGACGGAGTGAGCCCCGGCTCCAGCCCCAGCTCTGCCACGAGGGCCGCAGCTTGAGTCGAGGGCCGCAGCTTGAGTCGGCTGTCAGGCTAGAGCAAGCTTCGGGGTACAGCCCGTGCCTGGACCAGCTCCAGCAGCAGTGCCAGTGTCAGTTACAACCCCAGAGCCAGTGCCAGCTCTAGCCAGAAGCAGCTCCAACGCCAGACCCAGCCCTAGTCGGCGCCGGGTCCCGACCTAGCTGCCGGCTCCAGGCTCCAGCACCAGCGCCCACCGAGCTCTCGGTTTCCGAGTATCTGGGCCTACTCAAGACCATTGGTTTAAAGCTTTTGTCTAGTAAGAGTATCTAGACTTCCTCACAGATGGTTTCTGTCATTGCTACCCCGCAGCCCCGCTCTTTGAATGGACCATAATCCTGTTTCTTTGTATGATTTCTGTTGAAAACTGGACATGGGCGCCTGGGTGGCTCAGTGGGTTCAAGCCTCTGCCTTCAGCTCAGGTCGTGATTTCAGGGTCCTGGGATCAAGCCCCACATCGGGCTCTCTGCTCAGCAGGGAGCCTGCTTCCCCCCCTCTCTCTTCCTGCCCCTCTGCCTACTTGTGATCTCTCTCTTAAATAAATAAAATTTAAAAAAAAAAAGAAAGAAAGAAAACTGGACATCCAAATATAATATGGTAACTGGGGACCAGTTCCTTCCCTTCCCCGGTTTGGCCCGCAAAGGTGAGGTCTTCCCCTAAGAACAGCCTTCTCCTGCCAGAGCTTCTGCAAGGGAGAGCGCTAGGCACTCAGAACAGAAACAGTGCTCGAAACCTGTCTGAGGTGGAGGAAAAGCAAATCCCAAGACCCGGAGTTAGGCACCACCTCGCTCTCCCGGTCATCTGCTGGCAGCAGCCTCTTTGGGAAGGCTTGGGAGCTCAAGGGTCTAGTGAGGAGGAAGCAGGTCAGTAAGGCGATGCTGTAAACAGAAAGGCCATGGGAGGGGGCGCTTCCTATATTGAAAAAAAGTACAGAAATTAAACTGCTGAGTGGGTCCTTCCACACCCAGCCCCCACAATGTACCAGACACACACCCAAGGGGTGGGAGTCAGGGCAATCTTTAGTCCTCAGGGAGACAGGTTCCCCCTTAACCTGAGCAAGAGCTTTCTTCAGTTAGGGGGGTCCGAGGCTGGGTGGTCCCCAGGGCTAGGTGTGTTTGACCGGAGGCCAGAAGACCGCTTGGCAGGATGTAGTTGGGAGATTCAAGGATGGGAGGCCTCCCAGAGACAATGCCAACCTCGATGGTCCCTGCACCCGGCTGCACTGGGCTGGCGCCCCGACACGGGACCTGAGCAAGGACAGGCTCCAGGCCCTTGAGCCAGCCCAGCCGGCAGGGGAGGCGTCCGCTATGTACACAGCACCTCCCCAGCCTTCCTTTCTTCGGTTTCCCACCCCACATGGGGCACCATGTTCAGCGGGACCAACAAGGCAGCCAATCATCTCAAGTGTTAAGAGTGAGAAAGTGAATTTCCATAGCAGTTCCCATTCCAGGTTTCTAACTTTATTAAGGAGAAAGTTCTCACTTGGGTGCAGGTATGGCTAACGCGCCCCACGACATCCTTTAACCTCCCTTTGTACAGACAGCAAGCCTCAGGCTCAGAACCTCTGCAGGCACAGCACCAAACTGCAATTTCATAACATGGTTTATGTTCATTTTTACAGTTATAATCTATTTATATCAAGTGCAAACTTAAAAAAATCAATTGGGTTTAAAGAGTGAGTTAATTTTAAAAATACTAGCTATGGGCGCCTCGGTGGCTCAGATGGTTAAGCATCTGCCTTTGGCTCATGTCATGATCTCGGGGGTCCTGGGATCGAGCCCCATGTCAAGCTCCCTGCTCAGCAGGGAGTATATTTCTCCCTCTGCTGCTCCCCCTGCTTGTGTTCTCTCTCTCGATCAAATAAGTAAACAAAATCTTAAAAAAAAAAAAATTCACAGTATAAGAAGTACAGAGAGATCTGGCAGAAATCATGAATGTGCTGTCCTGACAACTCAACTTTGGGCAACACTGTTCTAGAATAAGGGCTTCGGCTCAATCATTTTCCGTCTCAAGTTTTTGTGCTTTCTGTGTTTTTTCTGTTCCCTCTGGTTGTTGCTGTTTCCTCACAGAGGTTATTTTTGAAGAATCTCTGACCTTATTTTAGATGACTGAAGGGAAAGAGATTTATTTGTATCTGGGTTTGGACAAGAAAAACAGAAGGGCCCTGGAGGTTAGTGACTCAGGTACAACTGGCAAAAGTTGGCCAAAAACCTGGAAAATCACAGCTGTGGAGTGAAGTGAAAAACCAGGTACAGAAGGTTCCAGTACAGTGGAG
This sequence comes from Procyon lotor, assembly GCA_028646535.1. Lineage (NCBI taxonomy): Eukaryota > Metazoa > Chordata > Mammalia > Carnivora > Procyonidae > Procyon > Procyon lotor. The sequence goes on from JAQQSY010003978.1 coordinate 3,294, forward strand.
AGTGCATCTCCCTTCCCTTGCCCGGGCTCCCAAATACAAGTCTGTGGATTCCATTTAAAAGGTCACCTTACAGTGGAAAGAAAAGGGAGAAAGCTGCAATTTGTAAGAAATGTTTATCTTTTTACAAAAAGTTATAAAATTTAAATAACTGATTAAAGTTAAAAAATCTCTTGCTACAAAATTTAACGGATTTAAAAGATTCCTGGATCTCTGGACTTTAAGCCCAATATTCTCCACAATGACCCTACATTTCTCATAGGTCCCACACTTTCAGGTTTTTCTTTAGAAAACACAATCTGAGGTCGTTTGTAAGCAATCAGCACTCTGAGTGCCGGGAGCCAGGGCTGAGGCAGCAGGAGGCGCCCCGGCAAGACTGGGTGCTGTACCTGGGCCGGGCCCCCTGCTGCCAGCGCTCCCCACACAGGGCCCGGGAGGTGAGCCAGGGGCCTCCCTTGCCCTGCAGGCCCCCTAGTCTCTCCGGGAGAACGCCGACTGGCCCGGAGCTGGGCACTTCTTCCCGTGGCCAGCCACACTCTTGGCTTCACTCCACTTTGATTCTGGTCAGTTCCCATCTTCCTTCTCCACAGAGTTTCAGAACCAAGGAGTGAAACTGCAAGAGGCCAGCACAACGCAGATCAGGCTCTGCTGGCCACACAACAGGAGGCCACCCTCCCCTGCCCTCTCCGCACCCCCACTCCCCATTTTGAAGGGCCCCTGGCCCTGGCCAGGCCCAGCCTTTGGGCTCTTAGGCCATCTCTCGGAGCTTGGGTACCTTCTCGAGGCTACGGCGATGCCCCACACTGATGAACGTCATGCCCAGCTGCTGGCCAATGCGGTAGAGCTCGCTTTCCACCTCCTCGGTCAGGGCACTGGTGGCTTCATCAAGCACTGAGGGCAGAATCCGGAGGGAAGAGATCAGCTCCCGGCCCTGGCCCCCCTCTGCTTCTCCTCCCAGCCCGCTCGCCTCTGGCTGGGACCCAGGGTGAGGATGGCTGAAACCTGCTCTGGCTCCCAGGAGCCCTGGCACAGGAAGAGCGTGGGCCGAAAGAGCAGAGGGCCAGGCTCCGTCAAGGAAGCCCTCTCCCAGCGGGGGGAGAGTACGCGACCTAGGACCGCACAGGCCAGCACTTCTTAGCTCCCCCAAGGACAAGGATGTCAGCTCCTGAAGAAGTTCACACCTGCCACCCCTCTGGCCAGGCACAGCTGAGGGTGCTGCCCTCTTATTGACAGCAGAGGCTGCCGAGCATAAAAGCGCAAGCTTTCGAGGCTGGCTCCAGCTGCTGCCATGGCAGGATGCTTGAGACCCGTGGGTGTGACGCGTCCAAAGCTGCTCTGCAGACACGAACCTTGCCGCCGTACGGGCAGAGCCCTGCCATCCTCCCCTGCAGGGACAGAGGTAGGTGGCCGGCCACGCACAGGGGTGCTCTCCTACCTGTTCCAAGGCCCCGTGGTGACACACGTGTGTGCACACACACCCCCCCGTGAGCACACAGTACTGGGCGTGCACACTTCCGGGGCACACCTCACCTGCATACTTTGGCTGTAGGTAGAAGAGCCGGGCAAAGGACAACCTCTGCATCTCTCCGGGGGACAGAACATCGTACCTGCAGAACAGGAAGGACAGGACTGCTAGAGGAAGGAGAACAGGGCCTGGCTTTTGCATAGAATGGGTCAAAGCAAGAAGGGGTTCCTGGGGCAGAGAGGTTGGCCCCGGGACAGACAGACGTCACCCTCCCCTTTCAACCACAGCCCAGGCCCGCCGCCCACATGAGGTGGGGCCCAAACGCTGCGCCCGAGGGCACAGACGTGCCCCTGACGGGCCAGCAAATACCCGGAACCCACTGTGTTTGGGGGAGCTGGCTCTGGAGCACCCTGACTCCCTTCTTACCAGTTCCAATCGACCTGCTGGTCCAGACCCTCTGTCCTTGTCACCAGACTGGACTGTAACACACCCAGGGGGAACGCTGTCCGTGAGAGGGCCCGGCCCCGCTGCCTGTCATCCCACCGCACACCTGAGACAGCGAGGGCCCTGCGGCGCACACGCTGTGGCAGCAGCTAGGGGAGCAAGCTGCACCCCCCCCACGCCCCCCAAAACACAGAGGACAACCCCATCAGCTTCACTGTCCACATTTGCCGGAGCAGGATGACAAGAGAAAGCAGACTGGGTTTTATTAACATTTTAAAACCTGACAGACAATGCACCCCCCGTTGCCTGTCCCTGGCCAACTGCTCCCATCACCACTTTCTACTCCCGATCCCATGGTCCAGGCTCATACTGCCAGTCTGGGGCCCTGGGCACGATGCCGGCTCCACTGGGCCAGCCCTTGTGGTCAGTGCTCCCAGGTGGGCCCAGGCCTTAGGGTCCCTCCCTGCACTCACCAGGCCTGCCAACTCCAAGAACCTCAGGATCCGCTCATCATCAGTAGAACCTGCCAAACAGAGAAGGCTCCTCAAGAAGTCAGCTCCCTCTGGGCAGCCAGAAGAGACGGGGTGCATCACGGAAGGGGGCAGGGGTGGGGGCGCCAGATTCTGGGCTGAGGCTCCGCAGTGACAGGGTTACAGCTCCTAATACCTAAGGGAAGGGCCAGGCGAAGGAGGCAGTCCCTTCCCTTCCTCCAGTGGGTGCCTCTCCTCAAGGAGGGGGAGACAGAACAAGACGGGGTCAGCGTACAGACCCCAAAATAGTAAACACTTGAAGGAGGAGAAGAAAACAACCTGACACCAGCAGCCTTGCTGGAGCCTCTGCCAAAAGGTGCCAGCGAGGCCCCAGTCAGGCAGAGCAGGGACAATTTAGATGGGAGGACATGCCCCCAAGGAGGGCCAGCTCACCTGAGTCCGGGTAGATTTCCTTCAGGGGATAGATCACCTGAGAAAACAAAACCACACAGGCCTAAGAAGGGGGCCCACAAGGGGGTGCTGTACACAGCCTATCCGCCCTCAGCAACAGCCCTGGGAACCGCCAGAGGCCAGGCTCCTCTCCCCCCCCCCCCCGGGGCACGGTAAGACCCTGGCTGAGGGGCCAGTGGGGGAGGCTGGGCCAGGGGACAGTGGGTCGAGGTCACTGCAACCTTCAGATGTGTGTCTGAGGGGAAAGTCCGTGAGCCTCCTAAGGACACAGCCTCCAGAATCCAACCTGGGTGGCCAAAAATGTATGTGATATTTGGTTTCGGCCCCCACAGGCTAACCGACCTGCCCCCAGGAACTGCTCTAATTACATGGCCCAACTCACGGAGGTGAATAAAATGTTCCTAGAACCAGGGAATTCCTAGGCAGGAGTTGTTCACTACCCTACCTTCTGCCCCATAACTGTCTAGAGCTGAACCTGTCATATGGCCAGAGGTCTCCCTTAGGGTAGAGGTAGGAGCGGGCCCCAGGCTGACCTGCTCCCGAAGGGTCCCATCAGTGAAGAATGGCTTTTGTGGCAGGAACAGCACCCCATGGGGTCCAAAGTCCGTCAGCATCTGCACCGAGCCTGCAGAGCCCACAGAAACCTCCATTTTGAGATCTCCCAGAGAAAGTAACTGCCTCTTACGTCCTTTCCCCAACAAAAAGGCCTGCGGGGCACCTGGCTGGCTCAGTTGTTAAGCATCTGCCTTTGGCTCAGGTCGTGGTCCCAGAGTCCTGGGATCTAGCCCCGCGTCGGGCTTCCTGCTCAGCGAGAAGCCTGCTTCTCCCTCTCCCATGCCCCTGCTTGTGTTCCCTCTCTTGCTCCATCTCTGTCATATAAAATCTTTAAAAAAAGAAAAGGCCTGGATGTTTATACCCATGCACGCACGCACACACACACATGCATCCCACCGGGCCAAGGCTGGCTCTCACCCCGTGTGCTTGCCCAGAGGCCGCCGAGAACCCGGAGCAAGGAGGTCTTGCCCGTGCCCGTGTTGCCCGTGATGAGCAGGCTCTGCCCCTCGGAGATCTTCAGGCTCAGATCCTGGATTAAGGGCTTGTTAGAGGACGGGGCACAGATAGAGACCCGCTCGAGGAGAAAAGCCGTGTCCGTTGGCTCTGCGACTGGCCACTCCGGGACCCTGCGGTCAGAAGACGAGGTGAGAGAGGTAGGGTCAGTCCTGCAGGGGGCGAGGGCTTCTCCGTGGGGGCCTCACCTCTGGACAGGGGGGCTGGTATGGGCTAAACTGTGTTCTCAGAATCACAAGCTCAAGTCTCAACCCCCGGGACCTCAGAAGGTGAGTGCAGTTGAAGAGAAGGCATTTAAAGAAATGATTATGTTAAAGTGAGGCCTTCGGGTGCCTGAGTGGCTCAGTTGTTAGGCGTCTGCCTTCGGCCCAGGTCAGATCCCAGGGGCCTGGGATCGAGCCCCGCCTCTGCCCTGCGGGAAGCCTGCTTCTCCCGCTACCATTCCCTCTGCTTGTGTTCCCTCTCTCGCTGTGTTTCTCTCTGTCAAATAAATAAAATCTTTTTAAAAATAAATAAATAAATACCTTCAGGGTAGGGCCCTAAACCAGTATGGCTGATGGCTTTCTAAGAAGAGGGAGACACACCAGGCATGCTCGTGCACGGAGCAAGGGCCAGGAGAGGACACAACGGGAAGACGGCCACCGGCAAGCCAAGGAGTGGCCTCAGGAGAAACCAACCCAACTAGCGCCTCGATTTTGTCCAGAACTGTGAGAAAATAAATGTCTTGTGCGAGCCGCCCGGCCTGGGGTATCTTGTTATGGCAGCCCGGGCACACGAACACAGAGGGAGGGCTGAGGGCACCTAGTCTGTACCAGGCTGTGCAAAGCCCCGACATGACTGATCTTAATCAGCTTCAGCGCCCACAGATTACAAACAACATCCCCACTTGGCAGATGAAGAAACCACGTCAGGCAGCTAAGTAACTCACTCGGGGTCACGGAGCTGAAACTGGCTGGCCTTCACCCCGGGGGGTTTGCACAGCACGTGTGACCAGCGGCTACGACAGGATGGCCTTGGTGGCCGTAAAGGGGCCTGGAGTTTCTGGCTCTGTGGAGACGCCCCTTTCTCCCGGAGAACAGCACCTCTGGTGTTGGACCGTTGCCGCGCCATCTCCCCAGCCCCAGGCCCATGGCCCCATGAAGCCTGAATTCTGAATGGTGGCGAGAGTTCAGGCTTCGGTCCCTCAGAAGGCAGTTGCGCGTAGGCCCCGGAACTCAGGCTGTTTCCATATTTGAAAGCTTACTCTGTGGCCACCGTCTGAGCACCTTCCGTGGACCGTGATAGCTAAGCCTCACAACCACCCTGAGAGGAAGGTTCCATTACTGCTCCCCTCACAGATGAAGAAACTGAGACAGAACGGTTGAGTAATTAGCCCAAGAAAGTGAGGACATGAAACAAATCTCCGCTGCACAGAAAGGTCAGAAACATCACAATACACGCAAGGAGATGCGAGTAAACGGTTGCTGGGGCAACTCAGTCGGGTGAGTGTCTGCCTTCGACTCAGGTCATGGTCTCAAGGTCCTGGGATCAAGCCCTGCGCCGGGCTCCCTGCTCAGTGAGCCTGCTTCTTCCTCTGCCTCTGCCCCTCCCCTCCACTCATGTTCTCTCTCTCAAATAAACAAATACAATCTTTAAAAAGAAAAAAAAAAAGGAGACACGAGTAAAGATACATGTGGGGGCGAGCGAGGCTGGGGGGACAGAGAACAGGCAGGCCCCGAGGAAAGGGGCAGGCGCGGGGCTCAGTGAGGGAGACCACTCAGATTTCCGTTCTATCATTTCAGGCCGGGGCGGGAGCATGCCCCATGCTTCCAGCAGCCAGGAGAAGGTGTAAATGACCGCCACGGATGCCAGCACAGCCCCACTGCCTGCGGACACCTGCAGCGTGCCTGCCACCAGGCACACAGGCCTGGCGAGACCCCCGCATGGCTCCGCCGCCCGGCGGGGGAAAGGCAGGGCTCTGGGCTGAAGCTGAGCTGGGCCCTGCTGGCCCGGCACCCACCTGTCCGTGTCCCACTCGCTCTCGTCCGGGACCTCACCAGCCCGCGACCTCAGGGACATGTCCAGCAGGGTCTCCTGAAGCTCCCCGATCCTGGGCAAGAAGGGAAACCTGAGGTGGGTCTGGGGGCCCAGGTGAACGCATTCCTCCTTCCCTCACACCCACTACCGCGTGGCTTTTCTGTCCCTTTTCTCATTCGGCTCCTTCTCCCCGTGGCGCCCGCTCTGCTCAGGACGCGGCCTCACCTGTGTGTGTAACCGGCCACATCTGAGAGCGTGCTGGAGAGGTCGATGAGCCCGCTGAAACAGCTGATGAGGTAAATGCACACGAAGGCGTTCTGCACAGGACAGCGAGCCGTGAGCACTGGCCTTTGACGTCGAGATCCCGGGTGCGGGGCCGAAGGGCAGAGGGGACGGTGTGAGGGGTCCCCGGGAGGGCGCCTCACCTTGCTGACCAGAGTGCTGAGCTCTGTGGGGCTCAGGTCTCCGTAAACACCACTGAAAATAGGGATGGCGATCACAACGTAACTCAGGATGCTGCCCAGGTAGTCGAATGTGTTGACGCCAACTGCGGGCGACAGAAACACCGAGGGTAAGAGACCCGGGAACCACTGATGCGCTCAGAGGGAAGACGATGCCATATAGCACCGAGCTAGTCCCTGGAGCCTCGTTCTCCCGAGGACATTCCTGGCAAAGGCAGTGGCTCCCCGTGGTTAATTCCTTCATCCCAGCAAACGAATTAGTGCAGAGAGAAAGCGGGGAGGTGAGGGAAGGGAAGGAGACCATCCCGCTCCTGGGGTTCCTGCCTCCCCGGGCTCCGTCCACCTACTGTACAGCCAGAGCTCCTTGGACATCAGCTCCCTCTGGGTCTGAAGGAGTCTCTGCAGCCTGCGGTCTGTCCTCACGTGCTCCACATGCCCAGCTCTGACGAGAAAGGCTGGGATGTTGATGGGGCCCGGAAAGCCTCAGCCAGGTTCGGGGGGGGGTGGGGGGGGCGTCTGTCTAGCCCTCACCCCTCTCCTCTGGGGACCAAGCCCAGCCAAATGGTCTTCATCTCAGACCCTTTCTGCCACTAGCCTCCATTCACTGCTTCATTTCCTCAGCACCGTATCGTCTGGGGAAAGAACATGAACTCTAGATTGGGCTGATTTGGCTCAAATCCTGGCTCTGGCCAACTGCTAGCTGGGTGGCACTGATTAGTTCCTTAAGCCTCGGAGTCTCAGTGTCTTGTTCTGTAAAATGGGGCTGATCATACCTACAAAAGAAGTTAGAGAATTTCTAAACAGGAAATGCCGGGCAGAAGAGGGGCCCTTAGTAAACACCAGCTTCAGCCACCCTACCTGGAGCAGTTGCTGGGTGGCAGGCTCTGGGCTAGTTAGCCAGTGAGATAAACAAGGGGAAAAAACAGTCCCTGTCCTTGACCTCCCGGTTTAGGGGGGCAGGCAGATGCACGGCATTCTGTACCTGGCATATGGGAAGCGTCAGAGGGACAGAAAAATAGCGGAAGAACCCACCTAGAGCTCTAAGAACCAATCTGCTTTCCCCAAAGCCCAGAACTTCACGAAAGGCTGCAGAATCCAAAAGCACTTGGCACAGGCCCAGCCCTAGGGCCACACAACCAAAGCCCACCTCGGGGAGTCCTGGTGCTCTTGGCGCCCCCAAGTGGTGGCAGCTGCAAAATGCAGCAAGGACAGACAATTGTCTGTGCAAGATGTCTGTCTGTGCACAGACAGTGCAAAGGTCCCAGGGCTGTTAGCTCTAGGAGATCCAAGGACAGCTTCCACTCCCTCAACACACACCTCTGGGGCCTGACTTCTCTCTCTGGAACCGGAACAGGGACTCCAGGGGCCTCACAGAAGGCCGGGCCCAGGGACCCACCCTGACCCTGAGGGAAGGAATGAGATTTCACAATGCTGCTGTCAGGAGATCAGATAGTTTGTTCTGCTTGGATGGTGTTTGTGGAAAGCAGGTCTCCTGAACTCCTGAGGCCTCCTTTCCCTCTCATCCTACAGAGATGGAAGATCAGTCTTCGAGACTCTGATCGGCCATCAGGCACTGGCAGAAAGCCATTTTACAGAAGGAAAAGCAGCAGCAGAGGCGAGGCCTTAGAGTCATCACCAAAATGAGAAGCACTCACTCATTTCATTCTTGGAACAAATTTAGGCCCCCTGCTGGGCCACTAGAAGGAACAACCAGCTTCAGAAGCAAATCCCTGGATCTAAGGATGAGGCAGACAAGGACAGGGAGAGACACGGGGCGAGGGTCAGAGCCAGGGGTAAGGATGCTCAGGCCCGCGGCTCTGTGATGGCGGGAGGGCCGTACAATTCGTCTTTCCTCTTCTGCCACCTCCACTATCAGCTCCGATGAGGAAGAAGGAAACGATCCCCACCTGACTCACCTGAAAAAAGCAGCAGGCTCAGCATTCACCCGGATCTGCATGTGCTTGAACCTGGGCAGGCCAAAGGGAAACGTGTGCTGACAATGCGCAGTGCTGGCCCCTCTCCTTTCGGAGGCCCGGACCAAGAAGCTCCCCAGACCTGGCTCCACCTCGAAAAGGCCCAGCCCTTCCCTGAGCTGTCACGGGGCTGAAATCCCAGGGCCGGGCTGGGGTGGCAGGAGCTGTGCAGACAGGGGAGCTCCTCCCCTCCCCAGAGGACAGGTTCGTCCCTCCCCACATCACCTCCTCCCAGCGCCCAGCCTGAAGCAGGAGGCCAAGAAGCACAGCGCAGGGGCTGGATCTGTGCGCTGCACCAAGGCAGGGGGGTTGGAACAGAAGCACATGAGGCGGCCAAGGGATGATGATGGCCAACCAGATACGGTTCTCGGTGCTTCTCACCTAGAATCTCAATAACGCTCCTCACAAGCCCTTCTGCGGACAACAGCACCATTCCCATTTTAAAGATGGGAAAACTGAAGATTAGAGAGGTTCAAGACCTCACCCAAAGGCCCATGGCTAGTGACTAGCACAGGCTGGGATTCGAATGAGGATGTCTGATTCCAGACGCCCATTCCTTAGCCATTATGCTCAGCCCAGAAACCTCAAGCAAGGGGGACATACCTAAAATCCCCCTCCAGCTTCTCCTGCAGCACCAGCTGCGCCACGATGGGCCCCATCAACATTTTGTTCACCAGGGTTCCCAGGATGAAATACCCGAAGATGCTCACAGGCCCGAGCCAGCCAGTGCTGGAAGGCAGAGAGATGGAGGGTGGGGGTGTCATACATCGTCGCAGGCCTCATCCCGACTCTTGTTTGTGTCCAATGTCAGCCAGCAGTCCTGTGGGACCTCTGCTCCTGTGTGGGGGCAGCTGGCACCTGGTCTAGGTTGTCAGAGTACCAGAACCCCTGTGACATTGAAATATCCAAAGGGAGGGCAGACCAGCCTCTTCTGGACCCTGACCCGGGGGGGGGGG
>JAQQSY010003979.1:0-12614 GCA_028646535.1 Procyon lotor
AGGGTCCTGGGAAGACCGGCTGGACGAGGAAGCTCCTGTGGAGCCTCAAAGAAGGCCCTGTGGGGAGGGAAGCCCTCTGCTCGGGGACAGGCGCCGGCACGCCTGGGGTGTTGGTCAGCTGGCCTGAGGAGTGACGGATCAGAGGTCGGGAGCGGCCCTGGGCCTGACGGACCGGGGGTCAGGACAGGGCTAGCAGGCCTGGCCCAAACTGCCATCCCAGAGGTCGTGAGGAGCCCAAGCAAGGGGGGAACATTCGCGTGTCACCAGGAAGGCTTCCTCTAGAGGAGGGGCGCCAGGGCTGTGAGCCGTTGTCGGAAGTAAGGCCCACCCAGAGATGGGCTCCCCTCCGGGAGGGAGTCCCAAGGTGCGAGTCCCTCTCACACTCCTCCTGTCTGCCATTGGGTGTCTCCTGGGGGTCCCTCCCTCAGTCCCTGACTGTGTCTCTCCAGCTCGCCTACTTCCTGGGCCTCATCTGCTGTCTGGCCTGAGTCTCTCAGCCTTGCCGCTTCGCCCCACACGCCCTCCCTGAAAGAGAGCCCTGTAAAACCCCGTGCCAGTAAGGTGGGGAGGGAGCTGGACGCCGCAGTAGTTCTGGCTTCCCTCGGGTCCCCTCTGGGGCGCCCAGCGGTCTGGGTCCCATAATTCAGAGGCTCAGGGAGGGCAGAGGCCCGTCTTAACTGCGTCATTGCACCACTACCGTTCCGGCGCTGTGGAATGAGCCTGTTTTTCTGTAGCTGAAAGGATACACATGGGTCAGAACAGTGCAGGGCCCTGGTTCCTGCAGCTGAAGAATGTTGGAGAAAGCCGCTGGGCGGGGGCTGCCGGCTGGCGGCCGCGCTCTCATTGGGGCTGGGCTGGCCTATTTGGTCCACATGGGCCTGAGGCTCCCCTTCCGGGCCTACAAGAGGCCGCCCTCTCCGCTTGCTCTCGAGTGCAACGACCGGGGCCCCTGCCCCTTGGGCCTGGAGTCCCGCCCTCCCTCTGGGGTGTAGCACTGACGGCCGGGCCCTCTTTGGGGGGTCTCTCTTGGTGGTGGTTGGGTCTCTAGGCTACCTCAAGTGTGACATGGATGATGCCTCTGAAACCCGTGAGGAAAGCCTGGGGGATGAGGCCTTCGACACGGTCAACTCCTCCATTGTGTCTGGCGAGAGCATCCGTTTTTTTGTCAACGTCAACCTCGAGGTGCAGCCCACCCAGGCTGGTATGGGGGTTGTAGCAGGGACAGGCTAGGGGTGGGGGGCGGGCAGCTGTGGTCCCGCTCTGCCAACAGAGTCCTGCCACGGCGGGGCAGCCCCCTGAGCCCTCCCGCTTTTCTCTAGCCCAGAATGTCTCGTCTGGTGGCTGCGGGCTCCTTCACACCTCCCGCAAGGTGAGTGGCCCACCGGCAGGACGGGGGACGCTTGGTCCTGGGCCCCCCATTGGGGGTGGAGGTGGCTGCTCCCCGCCACACGGGACAGACCTCTCACACCAGCCCTCGACCCGCCGCGGGGGCCCAGCCAGGCCCGGCCGTCCCTCTCGGAAGGGGTGTTGGTCATGGGAGGGGCCGGGGGCCACCTCGGACGAGGGGCCCAGGTCATGACAGCGGGTCTCCCTCACGGGCCGGTGTGGCTCTGTGCGCGGTCCCCGCAGCACCTGAAGCTGAAGAACTTTGAGGAGGAGGTCCGGGCGCACCGGGACCTGGAGGGCTTCCTGGCCCGGGCCAGCATCATCCTGAACGAGACAGCCACCTCGCTGGATGACGTGCTGCGGGCCATGCTGTGCCGCTTAGCCAACGACCCCCACAACAAGGAGCCCAACTGCAACTTGGACCAGTTCATGGCCATGCTCTTCACTGATGCCGGGACCCTCACGGAGGGGAAAGGTGGGGCCCGGCTCCCTGGCGGGGCCCAGGGGCTCAAGGAGGTGGGCCGGCAGGCCCTCTGACCCCTTTCGCTCTGCCCTCAGCCCACCTGCTGTCCGATACCATCCAGGGGGTCACTGCCACGGTCACGGGGGTACAATACCAGCAGTCCTGGATCTGTATCATGTGAGTAGCCGGGCCACCACCGCCCCCACCCCCGGCGACAGGTGGGCCCACCCAGTTTGGGGGCAGATGGTGGGAGCACTACCATCAGAGGTTGCTGGGGGTCAAAGACAGGGGTCCCAGGGGGAGGGGACCCCAGCTCCCAGAGCGGCAACCACGTGCCCTCCCTGCCCCTGGCAGGTTTACCTCTAAGGCCCTGCTGAGGCGACACGTGTGCATCAGCCGTCTGGTTCGCCCCCAGAACTGGGGGGAGAATTCCTGTGAGGTGCGGTTCGTCATCCTGGTGCTGGCCCCTCCCAAGATGGTGAGTGGGGATCTGGAGGCGGCTCTGTTTCCTGAGAAGGAAGGTCCCAGGCTACTTGGCACTCTTTCTGGGGGCATCTCCTCTGCCTGCTGGGGGACCCCACGGTCCAGGCCCCTGGGGGCCTCGTGGTCACGCTGTCCTTCCTCTCTGCCCCACCGAGTCTCCCTGAAGCATCCCTGCTTGGTCCTCCTCCAACCCTAATTCCCCCCGAGGTTGCCCATAAAGTCATATTTCCTTCTTGACTGAAAAGAAATACTTGTTAAAATTAGTTTTATTCAAACGTGGGAGCTTTTCATCAGCCTGCCCTGACCCCGATCCTTCTTCCAGTTGGCCGACTCTATGATTTGCTGGCCAGGGACCCCCACTTCTGCCTGGGCCATGTACCCCCTAGTCAGGGGCACATCTTGCTTGTGTGGGGGGGCTGAAGCTAGTATGGTTTGGGGAGTCTTAGAAGGAAACAGTCTCAAAATCCTAAATAGAAAATGGTGAAGGCCCCTTGCCGGGCCTGAGAAGGGCCTTCAGGCTTCAGTTTCCACTAGCTTCTTGACAATTCTGCCGCTGCGTGTGGTACAGACTCAAAGCTCGGCATGGCCCTCCTCTACAGGTTCTCCTAGGCAAAGCAGGCGCTGAGGGGAATATCCCTCCTGGAGAGGCAACAGTGCTGGGAAGTGGGGACGTGGGCAGCGCGTGGGCAGAAGGAGTGACGGCTGGTGAGGTGGCCAGAGCAGCAGAAGGGGCAGTATTCTGAGGGCCGAGTGGCTGGACTCAGGCCTTGTGACAGGCCGACCAGCCCAACACCCGGCTCCTCCTCCGGAGCTCGGGCCTGTTCAGGAGGGAACAGGAAAGCCGAGCGTGGGCAGGACAGGGGCCACTGCTCTGGGCAGCACGAAGGGACAGACGCTGCTCCCAGAGGACAGGTTGCTGTGGGGGAGGCAGTACATGAGCTGACTTCGGTCAGGCAAGAGGGAGAAGGCTTGACAGGTCTGGAGCCCCTCAGGAAATCCGAGAAAGCGGCAGCTGGTGGGAATACGGCCAGTGGAGTGGAGCTGGGTAAGGGCTCGTCTCCATCACTGGGATCTCATTATCCGCGGTGACGGCGGTCTGTGTTCCTTGGGACAATACCGGTACCTGAGGGAGTAAGAACTCCTGAGCTTGTGAAGGGAGTTCAGGGACTTGACAGTGGTTCTGGTGATCTGCGGAGCTGGCGGGAAACCCTGGCTGATTCCTCTAGCGCCTGACCTTTGGGGGGGTACGACTTGCTGCCAGTTCACAGTGGGGGGCACCTGCCGCAGGCTTGGGACTCTCAGAGATGGCAAGGGCAGGGTAGGGGACCTCCCCACTGCCAGGAACCGCAGGTGTGATTGCTCCTGTCCCCCGCCCCCAGAAAAGTACCAAGACTGCCACAGAGGTGGGGCGCACGTTCGCCACCATGTTCCTGGATATCACGTTCCGCCAGGAGCTCCTGAACACCCACACGGAGGAGGAATTCAAGGAGGCGCTGGTGCACCAGACGCAGCTGCTCACCATGGTGAGCCAGTGCCCAGCCCTCAGCACCAAGGGCTACAACATGAATACCATCTGCACACACAGACACCCCCAGGTACGGGGGGGCACGCAGGCCTGGGAGGGCGCGGCGGGGCATGGGGTGATGGGCCGCAGAGCCGACAGACATCTCTCCCCTTCCCCAGCCCCTGAAGCACGAGGACTTTCTCCCTGTGGGGAAGGGCATCCGGCAGGACATTGCCCGCAGGTTCCCCGTGTACCCGCTGGACTTCACAGACGGTACGTGGCCCTCTGATTGCCCCACACACACCCCCTCCCCGCCAGAGCTCAGCCTGTGGCTGCGGTCCCAGGATACCACATGGCCCTGTCCTGCATCCCCAGCAGACTTCCTGCCCTGTCCCATCCCTAGGCATCATCGGGAAAAACAAGGCTGTGGGCAAATACATCACCACCACGTTGTTCCTCTACTTTGCCTGCCTCCTGCCCTCCATCGCTTTTGGGTCCCTCAACGATGAGAACACAAACGGGGCCATCGGTGAGGGGAGGAGGCGGGGGGCAGGGCGGGAGGCCCAGGGCTGTGGCGCGCCCCCCCACCCCTGACGCCCCCCACTTCCTCAGACGTGCAGAAGACCATAGCGGGGCAGAGCATCGGAGGCCTCCTGTACGCCCTCTTCTCAGGGCAGCCGCTGGTGGTGCTGCTGACCACCGCGCCCCTGGCCCTCTACATCCAAGGTGCCATGGCACTGGCGGCGGGGAGGTGGCTCCCAAGGTCATGGGCCCCTGCCCGGCCCTGACCATCCCCCTCATCCCGCTGCCCACAGTAATTTGTGGCATCTGTGACGACTACGATCTGGACTTCAACACCTTCTATGCGTGGACAGGCCTGTGGAACAGTTTCTTTCTCATGCTTTATGCCCTCTTCAACCTCAGTCTCATCATGCGTCTCTTCAAGAGGTGACAGGGCCTTCCCTGAGCTGCTGGGACCCTCAAGCAGGAGGGGAGACCAAGGCCGGGGACCTGGGGCAGCCTCCACACCGGCCTCTGAGGCCCCGTAACCCTAGAGTGGATAGGGTGCCTCCCCATATCACTGTCCCGAGACAGAAGCGTGGGACCCTGGTTTTCGTGGCAGGAGGAGGTCGGGGGCTGTGCAGAGGTTCGGGGAAACCTCCCTATCCACCCCCCCATGCAGCTCCCTGACAGTTCACCCCCATCTGATGAGGCATGACATTCCCCCCCACCCCCCGCGCCCCCGACAGGTCGACAGAAGAGATCATTGCCCTGTTCATTTCCATCACATTCATGCTGGATGCTGTCAAGGGCATGGTCAAAAGTGAGTGTCCGGCCGGTGGCTGCCCGATGCAGGGGAAACTGAGCTCAGCTGGGGGACTGTGGGCTGTGGCCAGGCTGCCGGGCAGCATACAAGCTAAGGCTCCTTCCACGGTCCAGGGCGCTCTCAGGAGCTGGGACCGGCAGAGAGCAGCAGTGCCATGTGCTGGAGGGTGACAGGGCTGCCTCTGGCGGGATCAGAGGCGCGGGGCCAGGTGTGAGACACTGTCAGATGGGGGAGGGGAGCAGGGGTGGACAAGCAGGTCAGTGGGGTCCTCCCGGCTGACAGAGAAAGGCAGCCCCCTCCCTCTCCCCATCCCCCCAGAAGCCTTTCTCCCCTCGAGGCCCCCTCTTCCCCACATCCAGAGCTCAGACAGCTGAGGCCTGCTGGCCTGTATCCACAGTCTTCCAGAAGTACTACTATGAAAACAACATTGGGAACTACCACCCGGGCAGCACTTCCCTGGTGAGCCTGCTGGGCCTCGGCAGTGGCCTCAACATCAGCCTCCACACGGCCCTCAACACCAGCCTCGTGACCAGCCTGCCACAGCCAATCTCCAAGAGCCACCAGGAGGAGCACCCGGGCCGGGAGACCGCGGTGCTCAGCCTCCTAATCATGCTGGGCACGCTGTGGCTGAGCTACACCCTCTACCAGTTCAAGAAGAGGTGAGGGGAGGGCTTGTGGGGGAGGGGAAGGAGGTGCTAGCCCCCAGGTCGCACTGACACCCCCACGCGTGTCCCCAGCCCCTACCTGCACCCCTGCATGCGGGAGATCTTGTCAGACTGTGCCTTGCCCATCTCCGTGCTCACCTTCTCCCTCATCTGCTCCTACGGCTTCCAGGAAATCAAGAGTGAGTTGGGGTCCGGCAGGGGATGCGGTGGGGTAGGGTCGCTCCTCTGGGGCCGCAGGCTTGAGCGGGGGGGCCTATACCCGCCGCAGTGAGCCAGTTCCGCTACAACTCCAGTGAGAGCCTCTTCGATGCGGCCAAGATGCACTCCCTGTCCCTGGGGGCCATCGCCAGCGCCATGGGCCTGGGCTTCCTGCTCTCCTTGCTCTTCTTCATCGAGCAGAACTTGGTGGCTGCCTTGGCCAATGCCCCGGAGAACAGGTTTGTGGGCTGGGAGGTGGGGAGGGCTGAGCTGGGGCCACAGGGATCCAGCCACATGTGCCCCCAATCTGCTGCAGGCTGGTAAAAGGCACTGCCTACCACTGGGACCTCCTGCTCATCGCCATCATCAACGGCGGGCTGTCTCTGTTCGGGCTGCCCTGGATCCATGCCGCCTACCCCCACTCCCCACTGCACGTGCGGGCTCTGGCTTCGGTGGAAGAGCGTGTGGAGAATGGGCATATTTATGAGACGTGAGTGGGGGCCGGGTCCCTTGAGACCTGAGGCGAGTCACGCAGGCCCTGAGGTGGGGGTAGCCCTGGGCCACCGGGAACCCAGGGAGGGACGCGGCTCCGGGGACCACAGCTCGAGGTGAGCTGGTGCCCTGTGGCCACACAGGATCATGAACGTGAAGGAGACTCGGCTGACCACCCTGGGCGCCAGCATCCTGGTGGGCTTCTCCCTCCTGCTGCTTCCCTTCCCGCTGCAGTGGATCCCCAAGCCCGTGCTCTACGGCCTCTTCCTCTACATCGCGCTCACCTCCATTGACGGCAACCAGCTCTGCGAGCGCTTGGCCTTGCTGCTCAAGGACCAGGTGAGCATCGGCCGCGAGGGCGAGGGCGAGGGGCGTGTCGGGGTGGGCGGGATGGGGCGGGGCGGGGGCGGGGGCGTCCGGCTCTGGGCCTGCCCACAGCGGGTTCCTGCCGCCCACAGACCTCCTACCCGCCCACCCACTACATCCGGAGGGTGCCCCAGAGGAAGATCCACTACTTCACCGGCCTGCAGGTCCTGCAGCTGCTGCTGCTCTGTGCCTTCGGCATGAGCACCCTGCCCTACATGAAGATGATCTTCCCCCTCATCATGATTGTCATGATCCCCATCCGGTATGGGCGGCTGGTGGAGGGCGGGGGATATGGGAAGGGGGGCAGGGGCTCAGGACCCCCGCCTTTTGTTCTCTGACCCAGTGCTCACCTTGAGGCCTGTTCTCCCTCCGCCCAGCTACAACCTGCTGCCCCGAATCATTGAAGCCAAGTATATGGACGCCATGGATGCCGAGCACTGAGGCCCTGAACGGCAGGCCCCCCCGCGGTATCCCTCTCACTGTCCCTCTGGCTCTTCCCGGGCTGAGTCTGCGGCCACGTTGGGAGTGGGGCGTGGCTCTGTGCTGCACCCCCTCCCCGCTGTCCCATCAGGCCTAGGGCATCTAGGCATGGGAACGGGGAGGGGGAGGGGCGTTCCATGGTAGGGGCCCATCCCTGTCCCCATTAGCCTTTCGCTTGGGTCAGTGACACTGCTCAGGGCAACTTCTGTCCAGAGCAGGACTAAGCAGGATGGATTTTCTTTTGATAAAAGAGTCAGATGTCTGAAAAGAGAAACCATTTCCTTGATTGTGTAAGGAACTTGCTGTATGCACACTAGAGAATAAAGCTCCTGTTTCTATGCTTCCATCTTCCATCTCCGCTGTCCCGCCCTGCCCCAGCCTCGGGGCCACCGGATATAAAGGGGAGGTGGAAGGAAAAGGGACTGGTGTTTGCTGAGGGCCACAGGCCATCACCTCCAACCCCACCCAGCAGATATTGGCCCAACAGGGGGCCTGTGGAAGATCCAGGAGGCCCTGGTGCTGCTGGGTTGCCAGGCAACCGCAGGGGACGTGTGCTGGGAGGCATGTGCAAGGGCCCAGAGGAGAGGGCTGGGGGCCAGTGGCGAGCCTTGGCTGGTGGAGGAGAGAGAGGCGGGCCTGGCGGCCCTGGGCCTGGGCTCCCAGAGGCAGCTGCAGAGCCGCCCAGCAGACGGAAAACCAGGCTTTCGGAGGTCAGAGCCGCCCTTGTGACAAATGCCCTCTGTGGGATGGGTACTGATTCAGGTGGGGGATACTGAGGGGTGGGGCAGGGGCTGCACCCCACCCCAGGGCACGGGTAGTGGGGATGAACAGAAGTGGGGGACTCTGAGGGCAGGATGTGGGGACTGGTCTGATGGAGGGGAGAAGGGACTGGTCTGATGGAGGGGAGAAGGGGCTGGCTCGGTCGCTTGGGTGGGTGGGTGGCCGGAGGCCCCACGGCAGGCAACGGGGAATCTGGATCTGGGACTCGGGAGTGCCAGCAGTGGTAGAGCCCCCCACCTCCAGACACCCCGACATCCCTGAAAGCACTTCGGCTTGCTCAGTACACCACAGACCAAGGGAGCCGGCGAGAGAAGACGTCTGCTACCTCTAGACTGAAAAGGACTCATCTCTAGGTAGCTAAGGGTTCCTGCAAACCACCACCCCAGAGACCACGACTCCCAACTTCAGTAGAAGAGGCAAACCTGCGGGGGGTGTCCCAATAGTAACGGGGCAGCAGGAATGCTCGATGCCCTTGGTCATCTGGGAAAAGCAGCCCCAAGGGGAGCTGGTGTCGCCACTTGTAACCGGCAACCCTGAGGCTGGCCTGCCGGCCGGGCAGCAAACATGCACGCTGGCGCACGGGCCGGGGGAGCAGAGACCAGGGCACAACCAAGACCCCGCCTCCACCCACTGCGCGGCTCTGCTCCCCGGGCACGTGGGCATGGGCACAAGCATGTTTGGAGGGGTGGCTAAGGGTTAACAAAGGGGGACGGTGTCCTGTGGGCCTGGGCCATCACCCTAAGAGGTGAGCAGCAAGCAGGCCCAAAGCTCCATGCACCCGCCCCATCCAGGTGGCATGTGATTCTCTGGGGGCCCCCTGCCCCGCGGCCTGCACGTTCCCTCCAGGTAGGGCCATATCCAGAATCTCCAGGCGGGGAGCACACAAGCCCCTAGCGCCCCACGTCAGAGCCCCAGCCGGACCGCACTCAGCACCAAGGAGACGAGAACTCAGGGGAGGCTGGGCTGCTGGCACCTCGTGGGGCAACCACCCAGCCGAGCCTCCCAGGCAGGCGGGGAGCAAGGGAACGAGGGTCTGTCCTCGCCCGCACACGCCGATGCACCTCAGGGGAGGAAACAACGGTTGAACGCAGGCCCGGGGCCGTGCTGCCTGGACCGAGGAACGGCAACAGGCAACTGGAGGCGACGTTCTCCAGACCTGCCTAGGGGCCCAGAAATAAGCCTGGGAGCGATGCCCCTGGGAGCATTATGCGCTCTCCTCCCCCATTGCACACAACAGGCTTTTCTGAATATCCTCGGGGCGGGCACCCCCTCCTTACCAAAGAAATATCTTCGGGAAAGGAAGGGGAGCCACCCCAGGCCCCTCAGGTCCCTCCCAGGACTGGCTTCATTAGGGCACGGTGAGGGCAGGGGGCAGCAGAGGCAGGCTTCCCGAGGGGCCCGGGGGTCCTCTCAACTGGGATGGGGCCTCCGTGCCCCCTCCCTGCCATAAAACGGGCCTGGCCTTATCCTCGAGAACCAACATTTTAGGGGCACCTGTCATCTCGGTCCGGTAAGGGTCCGACTCTTGATTTCGGCTCGGGTCAGGGTCTCAGGGTTGTGGGATCAAGTCCCACACCCAGCTGGGCGTGGAGCCTGCCCTCTGTATTTCCCTGCCACTCATTTCTCTGTCTCTCAAAAAAAAACCAAAACGAAACAAAAACAAAACCCCACCCCAACACTTCAGCGGCTCTGATGTTACACTGAAATACAGCCGAAGCACTCAGCATCCACACTGCCCACCCCCCAACCCAGCAAACACCAAGGAGGCCAGCGGGGGGGGGGGGGGGGGGGCACCCTCTCCGCGGGTGGGCGGCAGGGCTCTGGCATGGACAAGGTCAGCTCAGAACAAGAGGAAAGATGTGATACCCCTGTGAGCAGGGTCACGTGAGCACCCACAGCTGCCCCCTCTCCCCCGACCCACCCTCGCCCCCAGAGCCGAGAGGTTTCCTGCTCCTGCCAGAAGAGATTCAGGAGACAGACAACTGCCCAGGGCAGGTTTCAAGGCTGATATATCCAGTTTATTCTGGAGGCAAGTGCCTTCCAGTATTTTTATCTCTGCCACTTTAAAAATGTCGAGGGCGATTTGTGTGTGGTTCTGCTGGACCCCTCGGTCCTGCCGCGGCCAGTTTTAACATCCCAGGTCCTTTCAGGATCCCAGGCCAGGAGGCTGTAGGAGGGACCACTGAATCCCCGAAGGCCCCAAGTTCCTCCAAGCAGAGCCAGCTGCTCCTCCAAACAGGGCTAGTGAGGCTGTCTCAAGCCCCCTGGGAAGTGGAGACACGGAAGGCAGTACTTGGAGGGCTGCCTGTCTGATGGCGGAGGTGGCAGGCTAGCCTTCCCCGGCTCCCCGGCCAGGGCGATCATCACCAACTACTGGGGGAGTGAGGCTGCCAAGGAATTTCTGCAGCTCAAGCAAGGCCCGGAAGCGATGGGAGATGGCGTTCTTCTCGGCTTTGGGCATCTCTGCATACCTAAGGGGTGACAAGAGCGGCTCAGAGGAACCCGCGTTCAGGGGGTGCACATGCCTCACCCGTCCTGGAGCCCAGGGCTCAAGGAGTCGCCAGGAAAGGGTGGTGGGGCCACCAGCTCCCAGCAGCGAGTTAATTTTTAAAAAACCAGAGCGTTTTAAATTCCCCTGGAGGTGGAGAGCCGTATTAACGAATGTGGAAGGATGTCAGACTTGCCCTAGTGTGTCCAAAAGTCGCTACGGGAAGCCGGGGACAGGGGGGATGAGCTGCATGTTTGATCAGCTTTGTCATCTGTTGACAGGAAGCAGTGGGGCCTGACAGAGCAAACACAGTCCCCTCTCCTGTACTGCGGGGGTGGCAAGGGACAGCCGGCCAGTGGCCTCTCCTCTGTGTCAGGGCTCCCGTGAGGACCCACACCCCACCTGGGTGCTGCAGATCCGTGCTGTGGCCGCCAGCCACGAGTGGCCACGTACAAGGAAATCAACCGCAGCTGACTAAGGCTGACTTCAGTTCTGAAGTCATACTGGAGAGCCACAAACTGGATCGAACAGTGGAGAAAGAGCATTTCCCTATCTTGTTCTTGGATGGTGCTGCTTCATATCGTCCTCAGCCCTGTCTGGCTATGGGAGGCTTCGGGCCACCCTCCCTAAGGGCCCCTCTAGCCTAGGACACTTAATTCCAATAATGGCCAACATGTCCAGTGCAAATAAGGCAGGGCCGAGGGGTCAGGGGGAAGTAATGAGAACAACTTGGCACTGGGGGGGTTTCATGCCCCCCCAAAGGCTGGAGTATTAACATTTTTCCAAACTCCATGGGGAAGTCAGACGATCCCACCAAACGGTCAGGTTTATATGGGACAAGCCAAGGGCAGAGGGGAAGGTACTCAAGTCACACAGCTGCTCTTCGGGGAGCTGCAGCCCGAGGGCCCAGGACTCCTGGCGCCGCCTGGCTGCCTCCCACCCTGGAGATCGGCCCACTCAGATTCCTCGAGTCCACCCCAGCAGAACTGCCTTCAGCTGCAGCAGCAGCAGAGAGGGCCCGCCCATGTCTGCGTGCCTGCACTGGGGCACGGTGCCGGCCCCGCTCCCGGGCCGTGGCCACCCCAAGCCCGCATCCCTGGAAGAAAATGGGGCTCCTTACGTCTGCTCATATCCATCAGGCTGAAAGCAGGGATCCCAGCCAAAGTCTCGGCAGCCTCGGGGCGCCACGATCCGGCCCTGCCAGGGAAAAAGAGGGGACAGGTGTATCACTGGGCACAGCGGAGATGCCCTAGGAAGGGAAGGGTAGCCAGTTTGAGTCTGACTCGTTTACGGATTTAGTTAAGTCCCATTTATTCAAAATATATGGTTTCAAGAAGTCCGTGGTAGCTGCAAAATGTTTGCTGAATGCCTAAATAAAATGCTGTGGCGCTCCCTACACACACACACACACACACACACACACACACACACACACACACACACGAACCACAAACCTGAGCAGCCCACTGATACCCTTGGGGCCGCTCTCTCTCTCTCTCTACGGCTCTGACAAACTGATCTCCCTGGAGAGAGTCGACTGGAAAAACTGACAGAAAACATTTTCTCCGAATAAGAAGTTATGAGGTCCTGGACTACGCAGACCAGTCCTATGACCGCTAGGTCATTATTTGACAGAGGGAAACACAGCGAGAGAGGGAACACAAGCAGAGGTCATTTTTATTACGTTAAGTGAAATAAATTGCTGCGTTTCTCAAAACTACGAAGGAGGCTCTAGCAATTAAATGAAGAAACAGAAACGACTTGGCCCATTGTGCAATACGTAAATGAGCTCAGTAACTACTGACCACAATAGGCAAATTCCAACAGGAAAATGTTACAGAGAGGACCGATTTAATGCAGCACCGTGAGATGTCACGTTGCCAGGAAGATTAAAAATTAATAATTTAAGAAATACAAGGGAGGGGCACCTGGGTGGCTCCATCGGTTAAGTGTCTGCCTTCAGCTCGGGTCACGATCCCCGG
>JAQQSY010003980.1:0-12613 GCA_028646535.1 Procyon lotor
CACCAGTCAGAATGGCCAAAATCAACAAGACAGTAAACAACAAATGCTGGAGAGGATGTGGAGAAAGGGGAACCCTCTTCCACTGTTGGTGGGAATGCAAGTTGGTGCAGCCACTTTGGAAAACAGTGTGAAGATTCCTGAGAAGTTAAAAAGAGAGCTACCTTATGACCCTACAATTGCACTACTGGGTATTTACCCCAAAGAAGCAGATGCAGTACAGAGAAGGGCCACATGTTTCCCAATGTTCATAGCAGCAATGGCCACAACAGCCAAACTATGGAAATAACCAAGATGCCCTTCAACAGATGAATGGATAAAGAAGATATGGTCCATATATACAATGGAATATTATGCCTCCATCAGAAAGGATGAATATCCAACTTTTGTATCAACATGGATGGAACTGGAAGAAATTATGTAGAGTGAAATAAGTCAAGTGGAGAGAGTCATAAGACCAAAGAGTCTTATGGTCTCATGTGTGGAGCATAATAAAAAACATAGAGGGCATTGTAAGAAGGAAAGGAAGGGGGAATGGGGGAAAATCGGAGGGGCCGATGAACCCTGGGAGACTGTGGACTCTGAGCAACAAACTGAGGGTTTTGGAGGGGAGAAAGTGGGGGGTTGGGCGAGCCTGGTGGTGGGTTGGTGTGGTGCATGAACAATGAATCTTGTAACACTGAAAAAATAAAATAAACGTATTTGGGGAAATAAACAAACAAATAAATAAATAAATGAAACAGAACTGCAACACAAAAAAATAAAATAAAAAAATAAAAAGCAAAAATTAAAAGAAAGAAATTGAATCAGTGCTAAAGTACCTAAATATACAGTTTTCAATAACATTTTCCTTTTTAATGAATCTTGGAACAGTGAAAAAACATAAAATTAAGATGTTAAAAAATAAATAAAATAAAATAAAGACATTTTCCTTTTTCATATTTAGCAATTTTTAAATATGTCTAATATATTCATACAGCTTTATCAATTATGTACTACTCATAATTTTAATAATTACTCATAATTGCTCCAAAAGAAAAAATAGCTATTACCCACTATGTTAACAAAACATTAAAAAATTTAATATACAGAAATAAAAGTATGTGAGGGTAATTAATAAAATGCTTTTAAGTATATTACTATAATATTCTGTAAGGTAAGTAGAAAAAAGACAAGTTCAAGAAGAAAATGTGTTCACATATTTTTAAATGGACAAGGTTGGTTATCAAACCTTTATGGTATTTTGATAACGTTGGATGTATTTATAGGGATAACATAACAGTTTATTTAACAAGTCAATATTTATAATATACTAAAAAAGATATCCTTTCCAACTGTTAAACTTATGATAAAGCTAGATGTTAGTCTAGCCATGTACCAGAAGTACATTATTTTTCAAAAGTCTTTTGCAAGTTACATAAGAAAAAAAGAAAGGAAAAAAAAACTGGTACAAGTGATTGGCAAAAGTTTGGCAATGTTTTAACAAAGTGGTGAGAATTGCTGATTATCTAAAACTCAACCTAAGTTCACAAACATGCTTTGGCCAGACCTGGGTTGTGAAAGTTCCCAGGGGCACTGTGGTTGCTTGGTGGTGGGCTCTCTGGACTGCCTGGCTTTCTTGGGGCAGGTGCCCAGGGGGCCATGCCCTTCAGCAGAAGCTTATGAAATGGCATTACAAAATCAGGTATTGGTAGCTTTGCAGGCTACAACCCTCTTCCTAGGACCTTTCCTTTCTCACTCTCTTCTTTCAACTACCTTTAGCTAAAAGCTGCTCATGGAAGAGGAGCTGTGTTCCTTTTTTTTTTTTTAAAAGATTTTATTTATTTGATAGAGAGAGATCACAAGTAGGCAGAGAAGAAGGCAGAGAGAGGGGGGGAAGCAGGTTCCCCCCTGAGCAGAGAGTCTGATGCGGGGCTCAATCCCAGGACACCAAGATCAAGACCTGAGCTGAAGGCAGAGGCTTAACCCACTGAGCCACCCAGGCACCCCAGGAGCTGTGTTCTTTTTTGCTAGTGTATAATGGCCCATGAGTGGTCCTTGTCAGGAAGAGCTCATTTGAGATAAGAGAAAGGACAAGGCTCTGCCCCCTAGGAAAGCAGTGGTTGACCTTAGAGTAGGTAGGGGAGATAGGTGGTAAAGCCTTTCTAAAAAGCAAAGAGCTGACCCCTCAGTCTCATAGCACTTCTGCCTTTACCTTCTACTTGATAGGCCTGGTATTTTGGGGAAGGGACTGAGTGGATGCATTTTGCAAGATTTACTTTCCTCTATAGTCAGTCTGCATGTTAACTTGATCATTCAAACATGCAATGGCCATCCTTGTCCACTATGCCAAGTTGTCACCAACAAGGCTACCCAAAGAACTGTCCAGAAAGGGATCTGAGATTTAAAGTTAGTATGTTTCTCAGATAAGAGATGGATATCCTCTGTAAAGTATAAACACTTATATAAAGTCATTCATTCCACAAATATTACGTACTGGTCATGCTCTAGGCACTTGGGATACATCAAGGGAAAAGCCAGACAAGATCCCTGGTTTCTTGAACTTTACATTCACTTTGATAATCATAGCTAATAGGTATATGGTATCTGTATTAGTGCACTTGGGCTGCTATAACAAAATACTACAAACCTAATGTATTCTAAACAACAGAAATTATTTCTCACAGTTTTGGGGAGTGGAAGTCTGAGATGGTTACCAGAGTGCCAGCATGGTCATATGAAGGCCCTCTCCTGGGTCTCAGGATTTTTGTTGTTTCTTCACTTGGTAGAAGAGGCTGGGGAACTCTCTTGGACCCTCATTTATAAGGCATTAATCCCATCATAAGGGTTCTGCCCTCATGACTTAAGCACCTCCCAAAGGCCCTACCCGCTGATACTGTCACTCTTGAGGGTTAGGATTTCAGCATATGAATTTTGGGGAGATGGAAATATTCAGACCATAGTAGCATCTCTGTACCAGACCCTGTTTCAAGTGTTTTACATATATGAACTCTAATGCTTACCACATTCCTGTGAGGTAAGAGCCTTTATCATCTCCATTTTACAGAGAAGAAAAACTGAGACCTAAGAAATTTTAAGTAATCTACCCAAGAATTTGTACACAGACATTATTTTTTAAAAATTTTATTTATTTATTCATAAGAGAGAGAGAGGTAGAGGAAGAAGCAGGCTCCTTGCTATGGGACTGGATCCCAGGACCCTGGGATCATGACCTGAGCCGAAGGCAGATGCTTAACTGACTGAGCCACTCAGAGGCCCATACACAGACATTAACATTAATAAAATATATTTTATTTATCCAACTCATGCTATCTCTCTTAGAGTCTAGGAAACTGAGTAACTGTTTTGTTTTGTTTTCTAATGTGGCCAAGTGCTCTGTGAGGATTGCTTTTGTATATCAGCTTGACTAGGCTATGGAGTGTCCAGATACTTGATCAAACATTATTCTGGGTGTGTCTGTGAAGGTGTTTTTGGATGAAACTAACATTTAAATACTTAGACTGAGAAAAGCATATTGCCTCCCTAATGTGGGTGGGCTTCATCCATCATTTGAAAACTTGAATAGAACAAAAAGAGATTAACTTTTTACTTATTATTTTCTTAATTAAAAGGTAATTTGTGCTCATTATAATAAGTAATAAATCAAACAGACTTTATCTATCATCTATTGAGAGATTACACTTCCATTATTCTTCTAATACAATTAACCAGTTTGACACTGAAAGTAGGGTTGTGAACTGTAGTGTTTTATGTGGCATTTCTCCTATTACTAGTGATTTTTTGAATGGGCTTCTTAGTTATATATAATTCCTCTTGGGTCACTGACCTATTTCTATCTTTTGCTCAGTTTTTCATCTCTCTCTTTTTTTTTTTTTTTGCAGGACATTTTTATGTCCCATATATATGCCATATATGTATCCTATATATGTTGAACATTTTTTCTCAGTTGATTTTCTGATTTCAGAAAATCAGAAAAACTGGGGCGCCTGGGTGGCTCAATGGGTTAAAGCCTCTGCCTTCAGCTCAGGTCATGATCTCAGGGTCCTGGGATTGAGCTCCTCATTGGGCTTTCTGCTCAGCGGGGAACCTGCTCCCCTGCCCCTCTGCCTGCCTCTCTGCCTACTTGTGATCTCTCTCTCTCTCTCTGTCAAATAAATAAATAAGTCTAAAAAAAAAGAAAAATTGATTTTCTCAGTTTATTTTTCACACCCTATTGTTTTTATTGAGGCATAATTCATATTAAGTGGAAAAATCCTAGGATAAGTTTTTAAAAGTGTGTACATCTCTGTAACCACTACTTCAGTAAGCGCCCAACACCCTAGGATTTTCCTTTGGGCCCTTTCCCAGCCAATACTGCCCCCAAGGGGACTCTCTAAATTGATTTTAACATGTCCTTGAATTTCTTACAAATGGAATCATTAAGTATGTACCCTTTGTGTGACTTCTTTTTCTAAGATTTTTAAATTTATTTATTTGAGAAAGAGAGAGAGAGAGAGAACGAGTGAGCACAAATGGGGGGGAAGAGACAGCGGAGAGGGAAAAGCAGACTCTCTGCTGAGCAGGGAACCCAATGTGGGGCTTGATCTCAGGACCCCAAGATCATGACCTGAGCTGAAGGCAGATGAGCCAACCAGGTGACCCTTGTGTGACTTATTTTACTTAACATAATGTTTTTGACATTCATCAGTGTGTTGGGGTGTATCAGCAGTTTGTTCTTAAAAAAATATAGAGTTGTATTCCATCTTATGAAGAGACTATAATTTCATTACCTATTCTATTATTCGTGGATATTTGGGTTGTTTATAGTTTTTGGTTCCTATGAATAAAACGACCATTAACATTTGATGCAAGTCTTTGGATATATACACGTGCTCATTTATCTGAGATAAATACTAAGGACCAAACTGCTGGACCACAGGATAGGCATATGTTAAATTTTAGCAGATAATACCAAATTGTTTTCCAAAGTAGTTGAACCAATTTATACTCCCAACAGCAACATATGAGCATTTCATTTATTCCACATCCTCCTCATCACTTGGTTTCATCGGTCCTTTTGATTTTAGCCATTTAGCAGGTGAAGAGTGTTATCTCATTGTGGTTTCAATTTGTTTTCATTTATCTTTGACTTTACATTTGCAGTTTCTTTTATGGAATCATCCCATTTTGGATTTAGTGTCATTTTCCCCTTCCAAGGAAAACCAGGCTGTGAGAGACTTGGACAAGTGTAAATATGGATCCAGAGGAAGGAGGCCAGGAAGTTTACCCCCTGTGTTTAATAAACTGTATCATGGAATATATAAGCACCAATCAATATAAACACCAATCAGTAAGAGTTATAATTGGATTCTTGAGTCCATACAGGGCACAAGACAGTCTGAGTTTTTAAAATTCAAACCTCTTATTGGGTTTTTGACAGTGGGGTGGCTTCTATATGTAGACAAGTTATGTAACTTAGCTGAAGATTCTTTGTACTGGCTTGGAAAGCAGGAAGTCAGCATGCAGACACACAAGCCTTCTTGGTAAGGGTTGATTCAATGTACAGCAGAAATCCAGACTAGTAGGTCCATGAGCTCATATATTTTGTTTGGCTTTCACAGTGTGCTAGCTTTAATTGAAGCCAACATTTAAAGATTCAGGAAGTTCACATAAAAATCATTCACATTTATCTACAATCAGCTGGAGCTGAGTAACAGCCAGCTCCCCTCAATCGATGATGTGTTCTTCAGGTTGTCACAGTCTTCACCACTTCCTGTCGCTCTATGACAGAGGCTGAGTGTGAAGTTTTCTTATGCCAGTCCCACATTATTCATTTATGTTATTCATCATGTTTCTATAGGTAATTGATTTGTAACCTGATGTAAAATACCATGGAGAAAAGATAGCAAAGTATAAATTTTAAAGGATAGCATTTATTAATAATGTACATGAATGGGGGGGTGGGAGAGAATAAAGGGAACAAGAGAGAGACAGAGAGAGGGAGAGAGACAGAGAGAGAGAGACAATAAAGTCCTCAAATAGACTGCTGTACTTACTCCACTCCTTAGTACCTTAAAGTTATAATGTCCTCTATGCAACTTTACATAGAACAAATATATGGAATTATTTTTAGAAGCTTCAGCAAGTTGCAAGAGGCCCTTTTCTAATTAATTGTTTTTCTTTGGCATTGGTATTGTGGCACAGAATTTTGAACAACATTTTCTTGTAACATAGGGAGACTGTGGATGCTTCTGGCAGGGAAGGAGTGAGTATAGTCTTTTTAAAAAAAGTGCCTGGATTTTACTCTTGGGACCAGCTCTCAAAGAGTTTTATCCCTTCCTTGACCCAGTTGAAAGTGACTCACCTCCCCAGCTAACAGAGAAGTTGACTGGCAGAGGCAGTAGCAGTGACTAAGCTGGATAGCTTCTTAAGTATAGATCAGAGGTTCAGTAGTTCAGTGCACCAGAAGCACGTGGAGGGAATATTATATCCAAAATAGTGGGGCCTCACCCCCAGAGTTTCCATTCAGTAGATCTGGGAAGGGGCCCAAATAATTTTCACCAGCCATGCTGATGCTGCTGGCAAAACTTTAGCCTCTGGTGAAGAGGGATACTCATTCGAGACTGTATTAATGATTTATGCTTAGGAGAGTTAGACATAAAAATTATAATCCAGGTGATTTAATTGAATGTTCTTAATACGTGGTTCCTGTTATTAATTACCCTGATTTTTTTTCTGCAAATAGTTCAAGAATTGGAAGTATTTAATTATATGGGTTTTGTTTTTTTGTTTGTTTTTTTTTTTTTGAGACACAAATGCAATCAATGGAAAATTGACTCAGTTGAACCTGAGATCTAAGTCCTTCATTTTTTCCCTGGGGAGTCATTCCAATAGTAAGTCAAACATACTCTGCCTTGTGTTTTCTGTTTTTTTGTTAAAGTTTGGAAACTTTCCATTGATCAGGAAGTGTTGGGCTTGCATGGCATCAGAAGAGACCAGTGTAAAACAGAATGATCGGGCAAGCTCTAAAACTAGAATGAGCAAACTCAGAACGTGACAAAGGGATTCTTTTCTCTCCTTGATGGGTATAAGGGTAATATCTTAATGCTCCCTAGAACTGATCAAAAGCCTTCCTGCTAAAGTGCTCTCTGTCTCTGTCTCTTATCTTTACTGCAGCCAACCATTCCAAGGTCACCGATGCATATCTTTTTGTTTGTGTGGGTTCTTGAAAACTATGTATAGGTTTTTAATTTACATAAACATCATTCTAAACCTCACTGCTACTTTTCCCACTCAGCTCTAATATTTTATGATTCATCTATGTTGCCAGGTGCACCTCTAACTTCAGCAAGCATCAAAATCATCAGGGGAGGGGTGCCTGGGTAGCTTAGTTGGCTAAGGGTCTGCCTTTGGCTCAGGTCATGATGTCATGATCCTGGAGTCCCATGATCAAACCCCACATCGGGATCCCTGCTCAGCAGGGAGTCTGCTTCTCCCTCTGCCCCTCACCCTGCTCATGCATGCTCTCTCACTCTCTCTCTCTCAAATAAATAAATAAATAAAATCTTTAAAAAATCATCATGGGAAGCTGTTAAGAATATCAATTTCTGGGTTTCACTCCAAGAGATTCTTGTTCAGTAGCTATGGAGTGGTACCTAGAAATCTGCATTTTAAACAACTTTATCAAGATATAATTTACATATAATAAAAATCACTTGTTTTAAGTATAAAACTTAAGGATTTTTAGTAAATTTGTGGGGTTGTGCAACCATCTGCATAATCCAGTTAGAAATCTTTATTCTAACAAGCTCCCCAGGGCCTTCTGATGCTGCAGGTCTTCAGCCTACCCTTTAAACATTCTAGAGACTAAAAGAGTGTTTTTTGTGACTCTAATAGCTCTGTCTCTTCTTGCTAGATCTTTTCATGGCCCTCACCTGTCACATGCCTTTACCCTTCTCACTCATCAGGGCCCTCCATGCTTTTCTTTCTTTCTTTTCTTTTTTTTTTTGCAGACTCCCCACCGAGCAGGGAGCCTGATGCAGGACTCCATCCCAGGACCCAGGGATCATGACCTGAGCCGAGGGCAGACGCTTAACCGACTGAGCTACCCAGGTGCCCCCCTCCATGCTTTTCTTTTATGTGATGTAAGTTGTACTTATGGCAACCATGCCTCTCATTTATCTTTGCTCTTGCCCTTCTCACACATGTATCAATATTTCCCTGTTAGATGACCCCATCTGAAATACATATGCTAACTCAGGTAATTGCCTATTCTTTCATTCATATGGCTCTCAGAACTCACTTAAAAAGAATCTTTTGAACTGTGGAGAAGGAGACTATATGAAGATCACAGGGGCTTCGTGTCACAACAAAGCATGTTGATCATCCAAGAAAAGTGTTGTTTCTTGGCTGGGGAAGAAGGTGTCTCTTGTGAAAAAATAAAACTGACCCAAGGAAAATGGAGCAAGAAGCCAGCTATGGGTCATAGTCCCCAAACATCTGTAGGGTCATGAGAGCTGTAGGATCAATAATTGGAATCTTATTCATTCATGTGTAAAGTGTTGCTTTTTAAGACCAACAACAGTATCTCAAGCTCTGTCAGCAGCCTTAATTGAGAACAAAACCCAAACATTGCTGCTTTTGGCTTTCAGGTAGATCCTGGGGATGGACATCTCTTACAGGTATATCAGACTCTGGGTCTACATACAAAACCTAAAATTCTAGATGACTATAAAATGGACTTAGCGAACCACTAAAAATTATCTAGAGTTTTCTATTCAAGTAAAAGTATTTATTGAGCAACTATGATGTGCCAGGCACATTAGTTTCTGTGTCATTGGTATACCAAATTAAATTAACCAGTGAAGATGGAAAAAATAGATATTTTGACCTTTGTCCTGAAGCTCCAATTCAGTAGTTTTGAGGTAAGACCACAGGCATTGTTGAGGAGGGACAATGTTGAAACTCATGGCTGTAGAGAAGGGTTTCCCAAACTTTTTTTCCTCAATGTCAAAATCATGGTGCAGAAATGCTGGTTGCTATTCACAGCTAGTACTAAATCCATGCCTGTAAAAACAGTAACCCAGGAGGCTGTTTTTATACCTTTTCTTTCAAAACCTCTGTCATGGCATGACCACCATCCTACTCCCTAGAAGTAGATGCTGTGTGATTAAAATTCAGTATTCTGACAAATATGAAGCCCTAGAGGCTCCCTGTAGGTTACATTGTTTGGGGCTCACTACTGTAATGTAAAACCTCAATGCAAAACTGAGAGTATCTGTTTTTCAAAAAGGTGATACATGTCTAATATGGTAGGCAGAATTCTAAGGTGGTCCTTGTAGTGGACTGAATTGTGTTTCCCCACAATTCATATGTTGAAGTCCCAACCTCTAGTCCCTCAGAATGTAACAGTATTTGGAGATAAGATCTTTAAAGAGATCATTAAAATTAGGATGTTAGAGTAGGTCCCTAATCTAACATGAGTGATATCTTTGTAAGAAGAGGGAGAGACACCAGGGATAGGTACACACAAGAGAAATCTATATGAAGAGGCACCAAGAAGGGAACCATCTGCAAGCCAAAGAGAGGGTCTTAGAGGAAATCAAACCTACTGACACCTTGATCCTTGGACTTCAGGTTCCACAACTGTGAGAAAATAAGAATCTGTTGTTTAAGACACTCAATGTATAGCATTTTGTTATGGCAGCCCTAACAAAGTAATACAAGCCCCAAAAACTTCCATCCTCTGGTTTATACATACCTTCTCCCAATTATTCAATCAAACAGAAAAATAGATACTGTCATGATTTTGTTGATGTAATTAAAATCCTAAATCGGTTATCTTTAAGAAAGAGATTATTCTCTGTGAGCCTGACCTTATCAGTGAGACTTTTAAAGGGACTGAGTTCTTCCTGACAAAAGCAATTTCAAGTGCAAGAAGGATTCAACATGAGGGAGATTCTCTATTGATGAATGGGGTCATGCAGCAAGGAATGTGGGTGACCTGTAGTAGTTAAGAACAGCCTCTAGCTAACAGCCAGCAAGTAAATGGGGACTTCAGTCCTACAACCATAAGAAACTGAATTCTGGCACAATTACATAAACTTGGAAGAGGACCTTAAGACCCAAATGAGAAAGCAGCCCACCTTGATTTTGGTCTTGGGAAACCTTGAGCAGAAAATCCAATCGTACCATCCCTAGACTTCTCATCTACAGAAATGTGAGCTAATAAATGGGTATTGTTTTAAACTGCTCAGTTTGTGGTAATTTTTTATGCAGCAATAAAAAGTGGATTTACATTTTTATGAACAAAACCTACTAGGTAGTGTTTCTCAATCTCAAGTATGTATCAGAATCACCCAGAAGGTGATATTCTTGGGTTCCATCCATTGTATCTGGCATGAGTCCCAGAAATCAGTCTATTTAACAAGCTCTTCAAGTGAAACAGATATGTTGGGTTGAAAAACTTGTGAGAAACAAACTGATCCATTGGTTTTCTTGTACTGCTGAGATGCCTCATGGACTGCTTAGAGATAGGAGAGATTTTGAAGGGGGAGGATGTTGTTAATAGAGCAGAGTTCTTGAACTCACACTTCAAGATCAATCATAAAATTTCTCTTTATTTTGTTTTTTAGATATTACTTTTTACATTCTTTCCCTACCCCTTTCCATTTATTTGATATTTTAGGCTTACATGAAAGATTTTCCCTGAAGAAAGGATTCCACTATTAAAAAAAAATTAGTGGTGGGGGGCTTTCAGATTAAACCATGTCATTTGTTTGCTAACAGCTATCTTTGTGCCAGGTACTGTGTTGGGTGATAAGTACTGAGGCACACATATATGGGAGATGCCTCTTATTCTTCTTGCTTACCATTGTGTTCCCAGTACCTAGCACAAGGTTTGGCATATAATAGGTGCTCAATAAATATTTTTGAACACATGAATCAACAAGTGAATGAATAATACTAGTTATACTGTATTGTAATTATTCACTTATTTGTTTGTTTTTTTATTAGACTGAACTCATCAACAACAGAAACCGTGTTTCTTTCATTGTTGTATCACTGGCACCTTCCACATGACCTGACACATAGTAGGCACTTAATATCTGTTGAATGAATAAATTAATACAAAGCAGGTATAAAACCTTGCAATGGCAACATAGATTAAGTATAGTAGATCTGGAAGACAGAACCCAAAGCCTAGGGTTCCCTGTATGAAAAATGAGACATTTTGTGTGCTTTGGAACTAAGCTAGAGTGATAAGTTATAGCAACTATCTTAGATAATACTATTGTGACATCATCTTTGACAACATCATCATCAACATCATCATCTTTGAAGTGATAAGTTATAGCAACTACCTTAGACAATGCTATTGTGACATCATCATCATCTTTGAAGGCTCAAATCTCCATTTCTCCACTTGCAGTGAGTAACTTCACTTAGACAATCAAGTTCCTTTCATCTGCTATGTGACTTTAACTTGCTTTCAAAACAGTACAGTTGAGGGGCGCCTGGGTGGCTCAGTGGGTTAAAGCCTCTGCCTTCAGCTCAGGTCATGATCTCAGGGTCCTGGGATCGAGCCCCACATTGGGCTCTCTGCTAAGTGGGGAGCCTGCTTCCCCCTCTCTCTCTGCCTGCCTCTCTGTCTACTTGTGATCTCTCTCTCTGTCAAATAAATAAATAAAATCTTTTAAAAAAAAAAAAAACAGTACAGTTGGGAAAATACAAGACTTAAAAACAGGAATCTCAGTTCTACCACTTATTAGCCTTGGAAAAAATAACCTCTTTTGACCTCAGTTTTCTCATCTGTTAATAGCACCTGCTGTACCCACGTTATAAAATTGTTTTAAGTGTTAATAGGAAAAAAGGATAATAACACTTACTGAAAATTATAATGAGCTATAAATATGTACAGTGGTTATCTTTAAAGTAAAGGACTCAATAGAATGAACATACAATTTACCCTCTAAATCCAGACAAATTTTGAAGTGGAATAATTATTAACAGTTGTTAATCCACAACAGGCATAAAATGGGACTGCCTTAGGAAATTCAGGGTATGAAAACCCATACATTGACCTTTATTTCATTCTGTCCAACCTGCCCACTTCTTTGCTTGGCTTCTTTCCCACCCCTTTATTCTAAAACATTCTGCTTCATCTTCTAGCCCCTGTGTCCTGTTCAGGAGGAGCAAGAAAATGTATGTGTATGAGAGTATGTGTATTTTTTGAAATATGTGACCTAGAAAAAAGTTGGGTCATGAATAATGTTGTTATTACAACCTAAAATTTCCCAAATAAATAGCTGCAATGCTCAGCTTTGACTGATGATTGATTACTCAAATGGGCAACAGTTCTCCCCTGGGCTGTTTTTGTTTCCTTCCTTCTAATATTATAGTCTTTTTGCCTCTGATATGTTACTAAATATAGTGCAAGGCAGACCCACCAGGTCTGGTCTGGATAGCCTCCCCAACTGAGCATCCAGGTATAATAATAACCTGGGACACATGTTGGGTAGGTACCCAGTGGAGTAACTGAGAAGTGGCTGACTTTGGTTCTTACAACAGAATAAACAGGTGGCCAGTTTTGTTCAGGTTCTTGGCTTAGGAGGTGGCCTTGCCCTTTTCTGATGGA
>JAQQSY010003981.1:0-12613 GCA_028646535.1 Procyon lotor
ATATATGAAATTTAGTATGTGTTCAGTTAACAATAGATATATATATCTATGTATGTATAGATATATATATGCCTTGAAAAATTCTGTGAGAAGATTCAGAATATCTTTATTGAAGGGTAAAAGTTGGGAAGTAGGAACAACAAGGAATGCGTTAGTTAAGTGATTAATCAGCATTATTGTATTTTCAAATACTTCATGTTAAAGAAGTATGGAAATAATTTTTTCTTAGGTATTCCTTGGGATTGATGGTTCTATAAAAAATACTATAAATTATTATTTTGATGGATACAAAATGACTAATATCAAAGAGAAGTCATGCAATTATTACTATTTCAATGCTTTGCACTTAAAATTAATGTAATTCTTTTTCTTTGTTCTAAACCCATCCAGATTGCAAAACAACACATGTTATCAAGAATGTCAATGAACTAAGAAGTGGATATTTCTTATTTCAGACAATTAATATTTTGAAAAACAGTGTTTCAGGTTACCTAGACACTTTAATTTCTAGAGCAAAAGATGACATCTGAAATACCTACCATAAATACCTCGTGGGTCCAGAGTAACACCAGCATAACTTTCCTTTTTGACACCTTCTGGCTAAAAAGGCAGAAAACATTCAGTCAAAAATATAATTAAATTTAACTCCTTCAGTGAAGCCTTAATTCGTTCACTGAATTTCAGCTGCCCCATTCAAATGATGAAAAAATATAATTAAATTTGTATGACCTGAATTCTTGGATCAACTTGAACACTTTCCAACTGAAAATTTCTTTTTTTTTAAAGGCAAAATATGTTTAAATATTTATATTCATAAGTGCAAGAATAAGATTTCCTAGCTACTTGCTTAATAACCAGACCAAATACTTAAATAGAAGTTATCATAAGCCAGGTAATTGATCTAAATGCTTTGTATATATTAGCTTGTTTAACCTCAAAAAATCCTTTCGAAATAGAAACTATTATTACTCCCATTGGGTAGATGAAGAAAATGGTATGTAGAGAAATCAAGAAACTTATCCAATGTCACACTGCTAGCAAGTGGTGGAGCCAGGATTCAAACCCAGGCAGCCTGTCTCCTTAGTCTGTGCATGGAACCACCATGCAAGGATGCATAGGACACAGACATAGACATAGTCAGTATATGTCTACTGAAGTGATTTCGTGGCTGAAAACAGAAGTCAGAGAATGAAGACCTAAGAAGGCCCAGTTCTGTACTTAACTAGCCATGTGACTCTTGGCAAGAATCTTAATCTTACTAAGATAACATGAAAACACTCAATAGACTATGTGGGTAAATAGTACTTAATAAATGATAATTTTCTTCCTTTTTTAGCCTGTTTGCTTATTTGTAAATGGAATATTTTTTAGACTATGAGTTCTAAACTATAAATGCATGGGCTGTGTCTTATCTATTGTTGGATGTCCAGCACCTGGCATAATGTCTGGCACATAGATTTCAAGACATGCTTTTTGAATGTGTTAGGAGGAAAACCTTGGAAGGCTATATACCAAATTGTCAAGGTTGAATATCTTTGGTTGTGGGAGTTATCAGTGATTTTAATTTTCTTCTTTGCGTCTTTTCATTATTATATATGTTCTACAATTAGCAAGTACTATCGTTCTATTTAAATTTTTAAAACATAATGTCAGACTTAAAAGTTACAAGAATCATACAAAAAAATATGAGATAACCTCTAACCAGTTTCTCCCAAATGTTAGCATTTTGTTACATTCATATTTATGTTATTTTTCTGTGTTCTTTTTCTGATCCACTTAATAAGCTGAAGATAATTTTTTTTTCAGACTGAAAAAAGTATTTATTATTCTTTTTCTTTCTTTTTTAAAATTTTAATTCCACTGTAATCAATACACAGTGTTATGTTAGTTTCAGGTGTACAATAGTGATTCAACACTTCCATAGACTACTTGGTGCTCACCCCAGTAAGTATACTCTTAATTCCCTCCACCTATGAAAAAAGTGTTTTTAAAAAGAATCAGGGGAAAAAAAGCATATTTTTCTTACCACCACTCGTAATGTTTTTACTAAGATTTCTTTTCCAAATGAAGTCTCCAGTGAAAAGTTGATGTTGTGGAGGCCGATTTCCAGAGGAAGCACGGTGAAGGTCACTGGATGACTGGAGGAACCTTCTACTCTCTGGGACAGACATTTGGAGGGACTGCTGCCCTGGTGGTTGATGGCTGGGCTTCCCGATGTACAGATTCCCTCCACAGCAGACATTTTAACACAGAACTGAAATATCACCAGTGAACCATTAAATTAAAACATTTAATGATAAGGAAAGTGTGCCCTGACCTTGTTCGTCTGGATATAAACTCTCCCTGAGATTTTCACAGTGTCAAATAATCCCTTAGATTCTAAGGCAGAGGAAAAAGCTCATGTTAGTTAGATTTTCGAACATACACACACAAGTTGCTGTAGAGTTTAGCAACGTAAAGAGATATCTGGCAAGTTCAGCTCTGAAATGTCTTACCTTCCTTAGATCATTACCTTCTAAATCAGGTGTGAAGTTGCTCAGATTCTTTGTTCATGTTGTCATGATACCACTTGTTACATGGTCTCTTTACATGCTTGTACCTTAGGCAGTGGGAACCTCAGGCTCAGGCACTTTGTCTCTTACTCCTCTTTGTATCTTTTAGCTCAGCCTTTGGTATTTAACAAATGATGATTTTAGGAAAGACTGAGAACTCCATCTCTTGGTGTTCAAGGCCCTGCCCAATATGTCCTCACCTTACTTTTCCAATCTTATCGCTTATTAATTCCCCACTTGTACTCCATTTTACAGCCAAACTTTGGCTCCAGGAAGATCTAGGTTCAAATCTTGACTCTGCCTCTTACTGTATGACAGTATCAGGTCACATGACCTCTTTAACTGCTCAAGTCTTCATCTTTGCAATGGGGATAATAATAATAGTACCTACCTACTTCTGGCTAAAACAGTGAATATTTTTCATCTTCACTCCCAGATCTAGTGAACTGACAGAATTAAGAACTATATCCCAAAGCATAAAATCGTAGTATACAGAATAAATCAAGCAGGTAAACAAGAAAGAGTGCCAACATTCAATGACTAATTTGAAGAATTTCTAAAAAATGGAGCATTTTTTTTCCCTCTTAATTATCTTTTTGGGAAAAACAACAACCTGGGTGGGTGGGTCAGGAGTTAAAGAAGCCTACTGTGTTGCCCAAGGCCAATGATTCGTTCCCCCAGGATAATAGCAGGGTTAGGATGGGGAAGGAGAAGAGTGGTTGGATAGAATTCCACATAAATTTATTATAAAAATTCTTAGTAAGTTGGGACTAGAAAGGATTGTTTAAAACTGAATATCTTCAGTTTTCAGACATAGAATATCAATTAAATAAGCCTACAGCAGCAGCTCTGCTTTCAGCGATGGCTGAGTAGATCCTGTTGGACAACCATTCTGCAAACACAACTATAAGCTCTTGACCACACACACACACCCACACCCACACACACACAACCTAAAGGTACTAGAGAGTGGAAAAGAAGGCAGCAGCTGGAAGGAAGGAATGATACTGGGTGAGGTTCCTGTTGATTACAGCTTTTACCTGAGGGAAAGCCCAAGTAGTGCCTTGATGAGTGCCTAAACCCCTGGCAGAACCTACTGTCTTTATGGGCTTGAAGAACGAGGGGATAGAATATAAAACAGCCACCAGTGCTGAAAAGTGAAGGCGTTCCAAGTTCAGTGTATAAACTTTACTTAAACATGGCCAACCCTTGAACAACACACAGCACAGATGCCACACATCCAGACCAAGGCTAATAGAATGGAACTGAGATTTCAGAGTTTGGGCTTGAACTCAGCTAACTGCCTGCTGAAAAACACAAACCAAAACAGAAGATCTCCAGAGGAACTTGATCAACTCCAGAGTCACTATAACATTTCATTAATAAGGTCCAAGGTCCAATCCAAAAGTACTAGATAAAAAGAAATAGGAAAATGTGACCTATACTCGAGGAAAGATAATTAAGAGGGACTAACCTCAAGATATCACAGATGCTCTTGTTTCTTATTTTGATATGATGAAAATGCACTGATAATTTTTAAAAATTAAACAAAATATGTCAGTGCAGTCAGACGAATGGCACTTAAAAGCCTGTTAAGTTACAATCAATTGTGTCTTTGCAATTGGCAGCGCCCTGAGCAGTAGCACATTATCTGTGTCACAACTACTCAACTTTGCCACAGATGATACCTATACAGATAAATGTGGCAGTACACTTTATTTATGGACACTGAAATCTGAATTTCATATAATTTTCATGTGCCATGAAAATTTCCTCTTTCCTTCAATCTTTAAAATAAGTAAAAAACCACTCTTAGATTATAGGTCATACGAGGCAGCAGGTCAGTTTGGGCCCATGGGCAAGAGCTGGCCACTGATCTAATGAATAAAGTGAAAAGACAAAAACATGTAAAAGATTCAGCATTTCAGTTTTCCTTATATTAATTTATAACTTGAGGACCATATGTATCAAAATCCTTACATAAT
This sequence comes from Procyon lotor, assembly GCA_028646535.1. Classification (NCBI taxonomy): domain Eukaryota; kingdom Metazoa; phylum Chordata; class Mammalia; order Carnivora; family Procyonidae; genus Procyon; species Procyon lotor. The sequence continues at coordinate 4,538 of JAQQSY010003981.1, forward strand.
TTTAACTAAATCCACAAGCATTATTTGACACTCAAGAGTCTTATAGACTTCAAAAACATTTCAATTTCAATATATCTACAGATTTTTGTTGCATCGAATTATGAGGGTGATCAAAAGAAAATATTCAAGCATAAAATATGTACTATTAGGAGAGTGAAATGGGAATATGTGTTCACAGAGAAAAAGGAATTGATATCTAATTTTTTGTTAATAACAGTTTATTTGGGTATTTTTAAATGGAATGTTACAGTATTTAGATTTTGCTATATACACTTAAAGTTTGTTATAACCATTTCATTGAAAAATGTTAATATTTAAATATTTCCAAAGTTATCGTTATGGTGAAAACTTCTGGATGCTAATTAAAAATGTGTCAATGGGGTACATAGTTCCCCCCGCCAATATTTAGAGTATGTAAGCATAATTTTTGGAAACTACTGAAATACTCAACTTTAAGAATGAAATTAGAGCTTTTTAAAAAAAATAGATTTTTCAGACCACATTGAGTTCCCATGTAAAGTTTTGTGACTATTATATTCTTTTTTTTTTTTTAAGGATTTTATTTATTTATTTGACAGAGAAATCATGAGTAGGCAGAGAGGCAGACAGAGAGAGAGGAGGAAGCAGGCTCCCCACTGAGCAGAGAGCCCGATGTGGGGGGGAGGGTGTGATCTCAGGACCCTGAGATCATGACCTGAGCCAAAGGCAGAGGTTTAACCCACTGAGCCACCCAGGTGCCCCGTGACTATTGTTTTAAAGGGAAATCAGTCACCCTATTCTCTTTAGCTGTGTGCTGACAAAAAGAAGACAAGTTGTCCAACCATGGTTGGAATTTTGATGCTTAACTGACTGAGCCACCCAGGTGCCCCTTGTATTCTTCTCTAAATTGGAGTTAGAAGATTTGTCTTAAGTCTTCCTCCTTTCTTCATCCCTTCATTGAGTTAAATTTTTGTTTTTTGTTTATGTGACAATTCCATTAATAGAATTCTTATAAAATCAGAGGATTCTTTTTTTCCATTTATTTGAACAATTAGTAAATACCTACTTACCCGTATATCAAACGTTCTATAGTTGTAAACAGTTCCTTTCAATTGGATCTGCTCCCCTCGTACAACAGAATATGGTATATTCATTTCCAGGAAGACATCTTTGAACACCTGTGCCTTGAGAGTATCAGCAACACATATACCTTCAGTTCAAAGTGAAAGCAAAGTAGAGGCATATTAGGGAATTCTATAATGCCTTATTAGTACTACTATGATTCAGATTTGCTTTGCTTCAAGGAAAAAGGAATATTATATCATGTTCTTCTCTGCACTGTCATGTCCTTGAATTTTCTACTCATTGATCTGTATTTCTTTTCTTTTCTTTTCTTTTTTTCTTTTTGGTCTCCCTCACTGGTTTTGTCTTGTTTTTATTTATTTATTTCCCCCAAATATGTTTATTTTATTTTTTCAGTGTTACAAGATTGTTCATGCACCACACCCAGTGCTCCATGCAATACGTGCCCTCCTCAATACCCACCACCAGGCTCGCCCAACCCCCCACTCCCACCCCTCCAAAACCCTCAGTTTGTTGCTCAGAGTCCACAGTCTCTCATAGTTCATAGCCCCCTCTGACATCCCCCCATTCACTCTTCCCTTCTTTCTCACAATGCCCTCCATGTTTTTCCTTATGCGCCACGTGTGAGACCATAAGATAATTGATCTGTATTTCAATAGTTACTGGTATTAATAGAAAGCTTCATTTGTCTCACAAAGATTTAATTCTACCTAAGGCATGAGAATGTTTATCACCTTAAGTACCAATTCTCTTTTTAGATATTCATTATTGACTCTGTTTAATGGGTATAAAATTTTGATTGTGAGAATAAAGATTTTAAATAAAAAACAAACAAACAAAACCAACCCTGATGTTATTAATAAAGTATCTGTACTAAATTGCCACAAAAGGGCATTCGCCCAGGAGAGAAGTCATACATTTGCTTCTAACTCTACTCAAGCTCTCACTGAGAAAAAGAAAGGAAAATGGGGACTTGACATCAGCACTGATAAAACGATAGTTAATAGAAGAGCAGATGAACAAATTAATATGGTCAAAAATATGTGGATATCCAAGTCTTTTTGGAATACATTAAAGAGGCTATTTAACAAATGACACCAATTAAGTCCTGAGTGAACTATATAATGACAAAACAACAACAACAACTACATTTTGCTAATTAAATCACCCCTTAAATGAGTATGTAACTTAAGTTTGCTTACCACTATCTGAAATGCCAACACCTTGAATTTCCCAGGTAGTTAGAGAATCAGGTAGCACCAATTGCAATTGGCCTCTGAAAGTTAAAATGTTAATAATATTCAAATACAGATATTAGCCCAACTTACCAGCATTCACTAACAGAATTTTTGCTTCATACCACTTTAGAAGAAAGAAACAAATCACAACAAAACAAAAATACATCAGATATTAAGGAAAAATCAAGCAAGAAAAATATATTCATTAACTCTCCTGTGTGTTGAATGTTTTTAAATATTTTGCTTGTATGAAGAGAATTCAAATTCAGAAAGATACCTTTGAAACACTACAAATTCAAAACATACAAAAATATTTATTGTGTGGTATGTTCTAAAATAGGGCAGCAGAGTCACGCATCTTAATATTGCTCATAACAAAGTCAACATAAGTAAAAATTTCTGATTAAGATTAAGCTTATCTATTTATTTATTTCGTTCAACAAACTGCTATTGTCCACCAACTTTGCGTCAGGCATAGCACTAACACTGAGTATACGGCACATACAAGATATAGTGCTGTTCTCAAGTAGTTTATAGCAGTAGAAGTAGTTAAATAAATAAATTGCAATTCACTATAATAGCCATACCAATGAAGCATTTAAAAAATTCAGAGGCAGTGTGCATTGATTCAGTATATTTATTGGAGTGCCTCTGCAAGCTGGACTCTATGCTATGTCCCCGAATATAAAACAGTTATCTGAACTTAGTCTTCATCCTGGAAGTCTCATTTTAATGTGGAAGATAAGCAGCTAAATAGGCCATTACAATACCCTATGTTACACGCAACAGGGCTAATTGGGAGGGGTAATTAATCCAGTCACTGGCAGGGTTGGGAGAGTGGCAGGAAGGCTTACCAGAGAAAGTGCTAGCCAAGGGGGAATGCCAGCTGAAACGGACAACACGGACAACACGGTGGAGGAAGGGCTAGAGGGGACAACAGTAGAGATAAGGAGACCCATTTTAAGACTGACGCCCGGCTTGGGCCTCAAGGTTTACACTGCGCCTGGAAGTCAATGTTTTGAGTCCCCAGGGAAGGGTGATGCTCAGGGAGTCAGCACTGTTCATCACTGTTTTCAGTGCTTGGGACAGAGTAGGCATTCCATAAAAATGTGTTGAATTACATAAAAATATGTTTCTTCTTATTAATCACTATTTATTTTATAGTATAGCTATTTTAAGATGAAAATAGCTTCCCAGTAAAGGCTGACTGACGTGGAAAGAAATTAAATGGAATAGCACCCTTCCTCACCAAGAGTTTGCTAACCTTGCCCTGGAACTAGTTCCTAGAGCAAGTACACATTTAAAAAAAAAAAAAAAAGTGAAGCAAATAAAACAAAATTCGACCAAATGATAATAGAATCTTAACTTTTAAATATTGGGAAATGGGTAGTTTCCAGATTTTTGGCCATAACATTGACATTTTCCCACATTTTTCAGAGGAATGTGGAAGAAGTTGAATACCTTCTGGAGACATGATGAACTTCCCATAACCAGCTTTCTGGAAAATAGCTCCTTATTTCTGGCTTGCTTACTGGTAACAGGGTCTTTATCTCTGGGAGGGAAAAGGATGTGCGATTATAGAGAAAACAACATGAATTTTACTTAGAGCCAAATTTTAAAGCATGGACATTAATCTACAACTTGAGTAGTTTCTGAAAGGTCAATGAAATATTTTGTTTAGCGATTTCAAAATAGAACTTTAAAGACTTTGGTACTGACAAAGCAAATAAAGCATAAAAATATCTTAAGTGATTTGTTTCTTTTTTTTAAAATTTAAAAAAAATTTTTTTAATATTTTATTTATTTATTTGACAGAGAGAGAGATCACAAGTAGGCAGAGAGGCAGGCAGAGGGAGAGGGGGAAGCAGGCTCCCCGCTGAGCAGAGAGCCCGACGTGGGGCTTGATCCCAGGACCCTGAGATCATGTCCTGAGCCGAGGGCAGAGGCTTAACCCACTGAGCCACCCAGGTGCCCCTTAAGTGATTTGTTTCTTAAATTGCTAAATGTTTAGTGTTCCTGAGATTATAAAAGACACTGATCAGGGGCGCCTGGGTGGCTCAGTCATTAAGCAGCTGCCTTCGGCTCAGGTCATGATCCCAGAGTCCTGGGATCGAGCCCCGCATCGGGCTCCCTGCTCGGCAGGAAGCCTGCTTCTCCCGCTACCACTCCCTCTGCTTGTGTTCCCTCTCTCGCTGTGTTTCTCTCTGTCAAATAAATAAAAATCTTTAAAAAAATAAAATAAAATAAGAGACACTGATCAATCTATAAAGTTATTTGCATTTTTATGATTACAATAATTGTATTTATATTACAAAACAAGGGAGGTTTACCTAAGGGAAATTTATTTCTACTTCCCTCAATAAAAATGAGACAGAATTTCTGCTTCTGTCCAAGATGCACTTATAGGGGTTACTCTTCTGCCTTACAACACACACACACACACACACACACACACACACACACGCACGCGCGCACACACTAAAAACAAACAAAAAACAAAACAAAACAAAATACTTAAAAACCAATCACACTATATAAAACAATAGTTTTCAGACATTACAGCATAAGTGACCCAGGGCTATGATTCTTGAGAGAATGGAGACAGGTTAGATGAACTCTAGAATTGTCCAGATTTTGTCTGGAGGCAGTGTGCAGGCTGCAGAGCAGGGAGAGAAACCCATGCAGACCTTTGCAGAGTTGCAACACCTGTGGGAGTTTGGGAGGTCAAAAGTGTCTAGAACAAGGGGCAGAGCAGAGCACCAGAGAGGAGGGAGGGAGTAGTAGCAGAGACTTAGTTCTGTGCGGTGGAAGCCAAACCAGATGAAAAATAGAACAAGGAAAAAAATACGTACTAGAATGTTTGTGAAAGTGCTCCTTGTAATAAGCAAAAAGCTGAAAACAACCTAAATATATCTAATAACACGGTTTTAATAAATGGCCACAAAAATTTATGTTTAAAGAAATATATCCACTTAGATGGACAATATTTAAGACATGCTGTTAAGAGAAACAATCAGATTCTGAAACAGGAGCGGTCAATTTGCTTTTGCTCATTTTGTTATGACTATATATAAATGAATGAAAGTCCTAAAAGTTCTGAAAATCTATTAACAAAAGGTCTATAAATTCTGAAAACACATTTTATGGTTGAAACGGAAAAAGATTTCATCCTCTATATAAGTACATCTAACCTTGTGCTAGGTTTAGAAATCTTTGGCTGTATTTGATCAGTATAGGCATAAACAAAATTTTTAATGGTTATACTATCATAGAACCATAGAATTCTAGAACTCAAAAGCATACTGGAGATCACGCAGCCCAAGTTTCTTGCTTGAAAAATGAGGTGATTGAGGCTCAGAGAGGATATACAGTCATTCAGGTTTATAGAATGTGCTGGCTTTAAACTTGTCTTGGCTCTTGACTATGGGTTCATGAGCTCTGCTCTATACTATATGTACCTCTTTCGATTGCCAAAATCGATAACTGATTTCCTTCTGATGGGCATTTACAAGTCATCTTTTCTAATTTCCACTGTAAATAAAGCATGAAAACTGTCCTTTTTTTAGCAGCACAGAATTACAGAAGATGCCCCAATTGGGGCTGAATTCTGATAGAAAGTGTCAAACTTACGCAGCCTTCCCAACTGGATGATTTTGAGAGGGTCTTCAGCACGGTGCTGGGTGGCAATGATACAACATTCCTTGAAAATCTTGACGCATCTGGGGCCTATCTTAATCCGGGCAGCGCGATTCTCACAGGTCTCATCATAGTTAAGAAAGGCTCCGTCATAGCAACATTTCTTCAATATGGCATGTTTGTATTTAGCAGCTGCAATGGTAATGATGCAAGTGTCCCTGATTATGCACAGAGTCATAACATCTCTGGCTCAGGAGGGACCTCAAGGGGTGCATGGTTTCTACTGCCACATGACCTCCTGCCCCACAAGAGCCATGGCTAGGCAAATGACCAGTTGCTCTGGGCTGGCTGCTGTAGGAATGGGGAGAATGTGGCCTTAGCAGGTAGATCATTCGCACTCACACTAAATGGTTCAAGAGTTTCTTGCAACTGAGCTAAATACTAATTTTTGAAATGGGCACCTTGGGTTCAGCACTCCTTAAGCAAGATAAGTTAACTGAGAAACCTTCAAATATTTTAAGACAGCTATCACCACTATACAAGTGTCTCCTTCTTGAAGTTACAGATCCTATTTTTAAATTTTTTTCTTATGTGATGTGGTCTGTGGACGATCATTAGTAGCATCATCCTTCATGAGAGGTGCTCACATTACTCAGTGTCTTTCTTTTCATATCATTAGAACTTAGAACAAAGGTTAAAATTAAAATAACTCACATATGGATGGAGGAAAGAATTATTATTACTTGAGGTATGATTGTTAGTTGAACTCAGGTGACTGACTTCCAGTTCAACGTTCTTCCTATTTTAACATTTGCCAGTGATCATATTTCTATTTAAATATTTGTCTAAAAATAATTTCTATTAGACTGATTTCCCAAAGAATAATTTGGGAATACTACTTGGTTAAATATAGAATAGAAAAAATAGGTTTCCAGGTACATTCCAAAGTTAATGATATCATGGATTTCATCGGAATAAAATGGAAGAATATAATTTTAGTTGCTGAATGAAGTCTATAGAGAGGAAATGTTTGTAACAAATCAAAGTTAATCTTTTAGATTTTAGAGACAGAAATAATTAATCTTTCTGAAAGAGGTGAGCTAGACATCTGTACTTATCTTTATTTTCATCCATTCTATTTGGATTAGGGAAGATTACATAATGATTAGTTCTCTCTAGCTTTTGAATGATAGGATCATAACCTTTTCACAGTCACATGAAATTTTAGAGTACCTTCCTCTTCTATTTTCTTTTGCAGCATTCGTTTCGGCCTGAGAATTTCTTTACAAGGCTTATCTGTTAAGGAACAACACAAAACAAAGAAAAGAAAAAGGAGATAAAATCTCAAGAAAGAGAATTCTATGAAGTTATTATGTAAAACATTCACAAGTCATTCATTTTATTCAACAAATCCTGAGAGCCTGTTTTCAACTAGGCATGGTATACCATATATCTTAATATCAATTGTTGTATCTTATAGGAGCTCACGATCTCATGTCATCTATAGAGTTTGACTTGTTTGATTTGAGTTTGGTTTTAAATCCTGCAACGTTTTTGATCCACTGATTACAGAGAAATTTCTAACCATTTAAAGTAAGCAAAGTTTTTGTTGGGTATGTTATTTTTATTATTTGTTCTCGTGCTATATTATTATGAATAATAGGTCAAATAAAATTATGAACAATTTTAAAGCCACAGAAAGACTATGATTAAGATGTGGTCTTTGCACAACCAACACCAATGAAATACAAACAATTATAAGAACATATTACGAGCAACTATACACCAGCAAATTAGACAACCTGGAAGAAACGGACGCATTCCTAGAGACACACAAACTACCAAAACTGAACCAGGAAGAAATAGAAAACCTGAACCGACCCATTAGCAGTAAGGAGATTGAAGCAGTCATCAAAAATCTCCCAACAAACAAAAGCCCAGGGCCAGACGGCTTCCCAGGGGAATTCTACCAAACATTTAAAGAAGAATTAATACCCATTCTTCAGAAATTGCTCCAAAAAATAGAAATGGAAGGGAAACTTCCAAACTCATTTTATGAGGCCAGCATCACCTTGATCCCAAAACCAGACAAAGACCCCATCCAAAAGGAGAGCTACAGACCAATATCCTTGATGAACAC